>JAGFPH010000605.1:418288-431690 GCA_018207615.1 Philaenus spumarius | reverse complement strand
GGGAACTATCTTGTCTACCATTTCGAGGGGAGATTCACACACGGAGGTAGGTTTGGAGACGGGAGAAGAGCTGCTAAAGGTACTGTTGCCAGTCGATTCTGAGGAAGATGATCTACCAGGTCATGCGGCGATTAGACGCCAGGCCGAAGAAATTAGTGATGATGATCTGTCAGAGGACACTCCTCCGTTTGAGGAAGAGGAGATATTTAATACCCTCCACTCTATGAAGAAGGATAGAGCCCTTGGTTTGGATGGGATCCCCGTCGAAGCGTGGTGCGCGGCGTGGCCTGTGGTAGCGGAGGATGTTCTTATCCTGTTTAACGACTTGCTAGATGTTGGCAGCTTCCCGTCGATGTGGAAGGTAGCTGACCTGCGTGTTATTTTGAAGGGACCCGACAGAGATCCGGCCTTAGCGAAATCATACAGACCCCTTTCACTGCCCACTTTGGGAAAGCTCTATGAACGAGTAATTGAGAGAAGACTTCGCTATTTTTTCGAAGAACGGAACTTAATATCAGACAGGCAGTACGGGTTTATGAAGGGCAGGTCGACGGAGGATGCTATATCTCGGGTTATTCTGGAGTCAGAGGAGCTTAAACGGAGAAACAAGTACGTAGGTTTTTTGGCAGTCGATATACAGGGAGCCTTCGACAACGCCTGGTGGCCGGCCATATTGTTCAGATTAGCAGGAGAGAAAATACCTAGGAATTTATTTAGAGTAATATCTGATTTCTTGAGGAATCGCGAAGTGACTTTTAGCGATGGTGGATGGACCATCAGGCGTGGGGTGAATAGGGTTCCACAGGGTTCAATTTTGGGCCCTTTATTGTGGAACATCCTCTTTGACCTCATAGTTGAGATCGAGGCTCCAGAGGAGACATGCATCGTGGCATATGCGGTTGACATTGGGGTGTGGGGTGCTGATAGGCTCCAACAGCAGAGCCGAGTTGGAGAGGACTGCGGAATTGATGCTTGGCAGGATCAGAGAGGAGTGCAAAAACATAAAGTGGATGTAGCCCCGGGAAAAACACAATTCATCTTGCTCCATGTGATATTGAGGAGGCAACCTATTATTAGGTGTACAGGAGAGCGAGTTAGAATGGTAGAGGAATTGAGGTATTTGGGATTGATATTGGAAAGAGGACTCACGTTTGGGAAGCACTCTAAGCAGGTGGTAGATCAAAGCGCCTGTTTTTCAAGATCCGGAGATTGGTGGGTGAGGAGTGGGGTATACCTCAAAGGAACGCAAGGGTGATCTATGCGGGAGTTTTTGAGAATATGGTCACCTTCGCCGCTGGCGCCTGGCATAAGAAAGCCAGAAGTACTATCGTAAAGAGGAACCTCACAAGTGGCCAAAGACAGGCGCTTATATGCATCACGAGGGCATATAGGACTGTGTCAGCGGATGCTCTGCCGGTGTTGGCGGGCTTTCTGCCTGTAGATATTATTTTGGAGCAACGAGGAAGATTGTATGAGGCGCGGAAGAACTTAGCGCGTGAGGAGGATATCGAGGTTTACGCACGAGCTAGAAGGGAGATCAGGCAGGAATCAGTCAGGGAGTGGCAGCGTAGGTGGGAGTCGTCGGGCAAGAAGGAGCACCTACTGGTGGTTTCCTTTGGTGGCGAGGAGGCTCTCGTACTCGTGGATCAGCCCGGGACCAATAACTTCGCAGTTTTTCACGGGTCACGGATTCTTCAAGGGCAAATTGTTCGGATTTAGTTTGGTGGACGACCCTTTCTGTGATTGCGGAGAACCAGACCTGTGAACATCTGGTACTGCAGTGTACCGGGAACGCCCATCTGAGGGAGAGTCTCCGTCTACCGGGAATTGAAGGAAGTGGAGAGGAGCTACTAACCACCAGGGAGAGGTATGGGGTGCTGACGAACTTTTTTTGCGGCGACACACTCGTTGTACGGGGAATTGAACCAGGAGGGTGATTGATCAAGTCCTCTTGGAGTAGGGGGGCTACCTGAACCGAGTAGGGTAGTTTCTCTCTGCTCCGGAAGGGGAAACAGGATAGCAAATGCATTCTGGGAAGCAACACGAGGCAGAAGACCCTCTGATGGACCACCTGGTCTCGGTAGAGGGTGATGGATATATGGAGCCAATCAATGGAAAAAAAGTGTCCAAATTAATAAAAGGAACAGCCATTACAATGTCCCATCACATTTGTCATTGTTTTTAGTTTTTTAATTACGTTCATAAAACCATTCTAACTTGGTTGTACATTAGTACCAGAAAGCCAAATGTAATTTAAAGGGAATAAGGTAGTTAGTTATTGTGGAATCAGTAATATTCAAGCAAGCTTTCATGTCATTGTAATTTTTCACATTAATACTACTCAATCCCTTACATCCAGTTTTCCTTGCATACCCTCGTATCCTTATACTTTCGGGGTTAAAAGCTCACTACATTGCCTTTTAACTTTTTCTATAGTTTGAACTATTTTGTCGGGCATCATACATTGTATTTCACCTATAGCGTTAAAATATTTAGGCTAATGTTCGAATGTTGACATCATCGTTGTCAAAAACGTGTTGGATAAAGGCACCTTAATTTTCTTGTGATGATCCCGCAGTTATCAATGCATTATTGTATGTCATTGCTTCGTCATATGACACACACACACCCATTCAAGAAAGCATGTTGATTAAATGTATGTACCCATACAAGTGCTAATCTAACTTGTAGGGGTGACATAAGGATCTTTGCAATCATTTTCCATATAAAGGCATGTAATGTTTTTGGGATTAAATTTTTGCCTCCGGACCTAATGTCTTTTGTATCTGGGTATGTACGATAGTTGCAAGCCATCTTTTGAATATTCTTCTTGATGATATCAGCCGCAGCTAAAACTATTCTAAGCTTTTCTGTTTCCGGATCGCTCTTCCTTTTTTTGTACCTATTGTCCATGATTTTGTGTTTAGAGTCTGATAAACACACAATGTTTTTTCGACCAGAAACATTAGATACGGTACTATAATGCGGTCTTTAAAGTGCTCTTTCAGCTGATATTTTAAATGTTTATCAGACAGAATATAAGTTTTCTTTCCCTGAAAAGTCAGTCATGATTTCTTGTAATTCTGAAACAGTACTGGCTTCATTTCCTTGTTAAATAGTTTTACAAAGTAAGAAAAAGTTGTCTTCATCCATCCTCGGTCTAACTACAGCGTGTTCGCCTGATGTTGATTTGGAAAAAGTATCATGACATTGTTTATGGTAACGTGCCTCAGGTAACTCTTAACATAACACTCCTTAATCTTTCCTTCCATTCATCATTTCGCTCATCAAATATTTTAAGTAAATTTTATTTTATTTCTATTATTGCTACAAGGCGAATTTCCTTCCTACGATGCACAGCTCACTTTAAATTAATTACTGCGCTTTTTTCACAAATGAAGCAATTGGTTTTAAAATCAAACTTCTGGCAAATATTCCGTAGAAAAGTTCTTAAAGTTGAGTGAATTGATTCTGAGTCTTTCTGATGATGAGGTTGCGGCTGTAAACTTGTTGGCCTCTGTGTACAAGAACTGTTGTTTTCACTTCAATTCTTTCATGCAGCCCATCCCGTCTTCTTAAACTAGCTTCGGTTATTAATTATATACCTTTTGTAACCACTAATGTATTTTCTTCAAAATTTTCGTTACATAGAATACAAAAAAAATCAGGATTATCCATTTTAACGATGATTATCATTATTCAACACAAAAATCCAATCAATTAGAATTTAAAAAATCTGGAAATTGGTTGACCGTGCAGGCCAACCCTAGAACTTCCCGCTTAGTTTGAATTTTAAACGCTTAAAAATGAGTTTATTTGTTAAAATACCAAAAAACGAAAATTTGTGAATTTTTAAACAACGATAACTTTTGATTGCGTCGTTCGATTTTCATTTTTAAAAAATCATTCTACGCAGTTTTTAAAGCACAAAAAGAAAATGTACAGGTTTATATTGATTGGTTGAGAAATCTGGAAGATATGCTAAAAAAATACCAAAAAACGAAAATTTGTGAATTTTTAAACAACGATAACTTTTGAATGCGTCGCCCGATTTTCATTTTCAAAAAAGCAGTCGACGCAGTTTTTTAAGCACAAAAAATGTATACATGGTTTTATTATGATTTTTTCACACGCTTTAAAGTTATTTTTAAAAAACATAAAAATTCCAAAAAAAATTTAGGTGAATTTTTTTAATTTCTTCGGATTGGCTCTATGGATTAACTCTCAAATCTAATCAGATCTAAGTTTTGATACACCCTTTCGAATGACATGTCGTAGAATTCAATCGGTTGATTCGTTTTTGAGAAACTGTACGACAAAAATGTATTTACACACATACATCCACACACACATACACACCCACACACACACACAGTCGGACATCTCGGCGGGAATAGTCAGAAGGGCTTCCTGGGACCTCAAAACGTGGAGATTTAATGAAAACTCGACTTTCGAAAATCGGACTGAAATCAATAACTTCCCTTTATTGGTAGCGGGAAGTTAAAAAATAGAGGAAGAATAATAGTATTTCGATCGAAATATAGTTAAATAAATTTTCCAGGTACCTTCAGATTAAACAAAGAGAAAATGTATTCTTTTGACAAGGGGATGGATTGTCACTAAACAATGTAAATCACGCAAAAAAAACAATAATGATAACACTGGAACACTCACCAAACAACTGATTCGATTAGCTGGGTTGGCGTTGATATCCGAAATTGCACACACTAACAATAACCCCCCCCCCCTCAACCAAAACTTTGTAGAAATGGTGAATAACAGTTGGCGGCACGCTTTGATCTTACATTTTCCGAATCCTGACACGATAACAAGATACCCCCTCATCCAATCCAAACTTGATTGCATTAAAATAAAATAATGATTTTATATTTAAAAATGTAATAGGTTAATACCACTTTATATAAATTTATAGAAGTTAAACTAAAATAGTGGGAGTAGAGCAGCTTACTAAGCTCCCGGCCGGGAGGCGGCCGCATAGCTCCAGTAAATAAGGAAGCAACCGGAAACGCAAGCGCTTCTCTCTATAACCTTATCTAAACAGTGCAATTTTTTGCAACTGAGCGCTTTGACATTGCCTCAAACCATTTTATAAATCCATCTTTTGTAATTAAGTGCTGAAAAAAACGGAATATTTATTCTTTATAAAATTTCGGATCCGGCTTGCAAACTACTTTTCATTATTAATGTTTTATTGTGTTAGGAAAAAAAATCTAACTTTGTACTTACAAAATGTCAATTACATAACAAAAGAAAAACATTAAAAAAAATGTTTATGCAAAACGGATGCGTATTGTAATTGTGCTTAAAATGAGACCTTGCAAACAATTTTATGATAAAAAATAAATGTTTTGAAATTTAACATTGCTCTTATGGGATAAAAATCCAAGATGGCCGCCACTACAGCAGACCCTTAAATGACAATTGCTTGCGTCTATATCCAGGAAATGTTATGTTATATTATATAGTTGGAAAGCTTAAAAGATGCACTACAAATTTTATTATAGTATTTTTTTAAATTACCATCAGCAAAAAAGTTATGAAAGGAAAACTAGAGAAAAAATATTTTTTTCAAAGAAAAAATCGGTTTTTAGCAAATAGCTACTAAACTGTTGACTCTAGGTAAAACTACCAAGATACCTTTTTTAAAGACAATCACTTAATGAAAAAAATGACATATAGAAGTTACGCATTGGGATATTAACAACGGAGATATGAAGCAAAACTTAACTTCTTGGAAAATGGACTTTAAATGGGGGTGGGGGGGTTAGCACAAGGGGGAGGGGCGGGGACTTTTGGGAAAATGTACCTATTGGTGAGTTTAACAACTGACAAAAAAATTCAGCTTGTCTCTAATTTCTTCCGACACATGGTAATTTTTCGCCTTCATTGCCTGGGCTAAATGAGCATGGTCTCTCCGGAGCCTAGTTTACTTTTTGTCTGAATGTATGTGTTTATTTTATGTTGCTTTATAAATAACGTACGCTTTGAGATAGAGACTTGAAATTTCGTACGAATATATTTAGCTACTATTCAAGTGTTCATGAAAGTTTCAGAATTGTGGAAAACATCATTTAAAAAATAGCTATTATTTAAAAACTTTCGACTTAAATATCTCATAAACAGTTAGTTTTAAAACTTTGTACAAACACCTTATAATAGCTTAAAATATTGATACTAAATTTCAAGATTTTACTCAAATTGTATCTTATTTATAGAGAAACATAAAAAACACACACGCATGTAAATAGAAAGTAAACACTGACCTATGTTCATATTATAAAATTAATATTTTTTCTTGACCCAAGTAACAATTTTCACTGAAATGTTCCAGGCTGTTCCGGGACATTTTGTAAAAGCCATATAATTAATATACTGTGGTTGTTTAGTGGAAATAATTTATGAATAACTGTAACCAATGCGATGTGAATGAATCAGTACAAAGGTAAATTTTTAATCATTGCATGCCTACATGCCTATACGCTCAGATCCTAATAGCTTCAATCATGTACAAATCAGGTAAAAAAACAACTACAATATAATATTGTATTATTTTATAGAAATATTTTAAACTAGCCAAAATGTGCCTAGTCAAATCTTGTCTAGAAGAATATATTTGCTTGTGTTATAGAAGAAGTTATATAAATGCAAATTTTACTTTGTTTCATTCTTCGTAGTTACTCAAAAACATTTTGAAAATGTACAAATATAATATTACATTCTTATTATAATGTATTGACATAATCTCAAATAATTTTATAATATTGGTAATATTAATATCCTCTTACAAAAACATGTATTATTAGCGAATTTCCATAGGAAAAATGAGCTATTGCAGTGGCTCTTATGGTGAGACCCAAGGTCGGGAGTAGCAAATGAGCACCGATCATGGTCCCCAGAACACGTTTTGGGGTGTCATTAAAATTCATATATATATATATGTATATATGTGTTCGCACTCTAGCGGCCGCATTTTAAGTCCGAATTGGTTCAAATTTGGTACACATGTTGGTTGTCTACGTCGCTCAGACGACTTCGTTAGCCAAAATCCAACCACAGGAAGTACGTTTTTTGACCGGAAGTAACTATTTTTTGACATTTTTACTACGAGAATAAAACTTTTTTTCAGTTTTTTCTAAAAATATAAATGTAGGATGTTATTCTGCACATTTTTTTTTACGCGACCTTATAGCTTGCTTGGTTCCCCCAAAATCGAACAAAACGTAAAATACTATAAAAGTACCCGGTTCAAAGCCAAGTGGTGCAAACTCGCGAGGCCACTAGGCGCAAACAAATTCTACTAATATATTGCGTACACACAAACTGCTGTTCAACACCTTTGTCAGTAGACCTATTTCTCAAATTGTTGGTTGAAACCCTAAAACATAGGCATATACACTTAATTTTGGAAATTTGCTCAACTCACGTCAGCGGTCCAGCTGCGTGGTCGAATTATTCTTATTTTAATTTCATCAACATCCATCACAATTATACATTTTTATGCAATTATGGTACCACGATGATAATGCAAAGTTTTAAATACATTTATCGTAAATACTCCTTTAAATATAGGTCTACAGAATTATTATATCATAAGAAAAGATATGATATAATATTATTAATACTTAATTAATTACTCAATCTTAAACTTCTGAAAAATCTGATGAAACAAAAAAAAAACAAACGATTTAGTTTGAAATACATAGTGTTTTGGAACTCTCTTTACAAACTTTGGGAAATTTTTCCCTGTTTGAAAAGAAGCTAAAATAGTAGGCCTCATTCCATATGAAATCAAGAAGAGGTCTTAATTTTATGTCTGAGATAGTCATGATTTTTTATATATTAGTTATACCAACCATATTCATTATTAATAATTATTTATAGTTTTTTCTTCTGAATAGTTTATGTTTTATGTTAATGTGTATAAATCGCGAAAATAGCCGAATTTTACAAAGGTTGGGATCACATAAATGCTTTTAGATTTGTAATCGATTGTGATAGCTGGTCTTTAATACCTAATTTTAAACCTCACTGTAAGAGCTTTAATTTAATAACTAATGCAGTCAACTTCAAAACAAAAATGTATTTCTGTGTTCAATATTTTGAAAATCATAAAAACACCATCTAAGATTTGTAAAAATTTGTATTTTATTCCGATATATATATATATATATATATATATATATAAATACACCTATCTATTTGGCGGCCGTCAAAAAGTAAGCTATTTGGCTGCCACCCTTTAGAGAAGAGTATATCCATGTTTTAACTTGCTAAATTGATTGTGACCTTCTACGGATCACTGTATTAAATTTTTATTAATTTATGACACCTTTAAGATCATGTTTCAATATTGGTGCTATTTGGCAGCAGCAAGATTGCGGCTATTCGGCGCAGCGTGTATATAGGTCCCTTTTGGCTGCCATATATGTTTGGTATGGGTACATTTAGCTGCCGGCAGTGTTGTCAAGTCGAACAGGTGTATATCTCGACTATTCGGCTGCCGGTGTCAAACCTACATAAAAGGACATTTTAAGCAACTATCAATTTTTAAAAGTGTTTTTAATTATATTTTCTTAGAAATCTTTCATAATTTTCTGGGAAAAAAGTATTTCTGTATGGCTAAATGAACTTAGCTGTGTGCCTTTCTTTAATTTAAACTCCTTGTTTGAACTCCAAAGAAACCAGCTTGTATATCTTCACTCATAATGCCCTTCCTTTTTTTTACTTTCTCCCCCTATACCATAGTATATGGAGAAAGTATTGTATTCGTCAAAATTTTCGAGTTTGAGTTTTTGGTGGAAATATCCGTTTTGGGCCCCCCTGAACCTAAAAAAGTGGTTTTCGGAGTGATGTCTGTGTGTGTGTCTGTGTGTCTGTGTGCGTGTGGCAGGTGGTGTATACGAGGACATTGGGTTGAGTTTTCACCGTGTATCCGAGGACATTTTTGCATCCGAGGACATTTTTAGTGTCCTCGGATACAAATTTCATTAGATTCTTCTATAACTTCCCTTTTCAGGTTGCCTCATGCAAAAAACCCATTTCCTTTTAATGTCCTCAGATGCCTCCCTACGTCGAATCTGTAGTTCAGCGTTTGACCATTTGGCGCGCTGCAGTCGTGGCGAAAACACACCGTGTTTGTTCGACCACCTTTCTCGCAGTATCCGAGGTCGCCCGTTCGTCATTTTTAAACACACAAGTGTGTTATGAATATTATTTTGTATGCATTATCTGAGGACTGAATGCGTCTATTTACTTCTTCCTGCTTCCTGTTGTATCCATTATTGCCAAGTTGTATCCATTGCTGCCAAGTTTCTTCAATCTCTAAATAACCGATAGTGCGTCTGGAACGAGCTATGTTACCTAGTTAGCGTGTTTCGAGTGCGTTGTACACGGTGTATCTGAGGACATCACTTTAAGTTTAGTATTTTACTTTTACTTTTTTGACAATTACTGCACATGTTACGGGAACTAAACAAACTTACAAAGTAAACTAAAAATGTTACCATAAGTTTTACAAAACTTTCCAATAACTTTTTTCTGTATAATAAATTGGTATTATATTTTTTATTCACCTTGTGTAATATTTAATTACTACATGTTCAGTTTAAAAGACTAGGGCAGCCATTTTCCTGGGTGTTCAAGAAACCTTTTAAGACTTTAAGATATGACTACTAGCTAGTATATAACGGCCTTCAGGCCTGGCCTGGCCCACTGGAACACCGGTGCGCCCCTTGGCTGGAAAATCTTTAGAAAAATAAAAGTGATGTATTGTATTAAATATTTTAATCTAATTAATTATTGCTACCATCAAAACCCTTCCTCGGCTTGGTTAGAGGAAAATATTGTTCTGCATGCCCACGTAGTACAGAAAATCTGCCAACTACCCTCATTTACTGGTGATGGTGATGCAATGAATATACAATTAGCAAATCTCAGTTCCCGGGAAAACTGACCACTAACAAACGACCGACGAGCACCCTAGACTAGACGAAGATGGGCGGACATAATTTTAGCCATTAGCCTAGTTTATAAAAACACAAAATATGTTTCCAAAAAGGCAGAACAAAAGCCTAATTTAAACTAAAATTAATATAATACGATTGTCGAAAAGGATATTTTACATACCATTGACAACTATATGAGACCTCCTCAGAAATAAAAATTGTATTAGAGGTTTTAAATTTTTTAAATAACGAAGAACAAATCTTAATTTATACAAATCAGTTTATCATTACACGACCTCAAGAAAATCTAAATTGTTGGTGTAAGAAACAAAATGAACATTATTTACCTAAAATTTTATATTTTTTCCTGATAAAAATTTTGTGGCAGCACAGTTGTTACTTGGTTGACAGATAGAAAAGTGATAAACCTTCTAGTTTTCTTAAAAACACAGACATGCCGCTAATTGTAGTCATAAATCGTTAAGACTGTCATTTCCATAGGCAACGTACTTTGAGTAAACTAATCAACATCCGGATGAGTCTGCGAAATCCACTCGCCATCACTGATTCCTCGCTTACTTTACTGGGACCAAATGGTAACCGATTAGGACTTTCGTAGCTATAAATAAAAAAATTATTGATTTTCTAAGTAATTTCTGTATATTGTTTTACAAATAGATATGATGTTAAGAGTGAAGATTTGAATAAAACTATGGGTATACTTACATTTTTATTTCATATATTTAAGCTTAAAAAGCCTAAAAAATCATGAATTTGCACAGATATTTCGGTACTAATCGGTTAACGGGGAGGCCACTCATTTAAAGACTGTTGGAAAGCTTACAATACTAAACAAATTTACTAAGTTCTAACAAATTCTGAAATATTATTGAAATTAGGCGGAAAGAACTGTTTTGGCGGGTAAAATGTCAATATATTTTAGAGCCTTATATTATTAAGGCAACGAAACATCGTAGAGAGAAAAACAAAATATCAAATTATCTCTCTATCAGTCGTCTATAATGATCAATCTACAAAATTCACAAAAGTATAAAATTATACAAAATTTGGTTTTTTTTAGTAAAATTTAAAACCAATTTTTCTCGCCCCTCCTTAAACCTACAACACACACTGTGCAATATTATTACTACAGATTTACTAAGTTCTAACAAATTCTGAGATATTATTGAAATTCGTTTAAAAATACGCTCATTAGGCCGAAATTACTGTTTTGGTGGGTAAAATGTCAATATATTTTATTTAAAGGTAAAATGTGATTGCTCACAACACATACTAAGCATACAACGTAGTGGAAAACCTAATATACTTTCTTTTGCTATATACTTAGCCTGTCATGTTTATGAGTGTGCCAGCACTGTTTTTTTTGTCTTCAAATTTGTAGGCTATTACTTTCAAAATAAAGGGGGGGAGGGTGTAATTTAGCAAAGTTTTCGGAAAAATATTGAAAGCTGCATATTATATATAAGCAAATATAAAATAGTAAAATATCGATTTGTTGTACCTATATTTGGTACCTACAATTCATAGTAAAAGTTATAATATAATTCATAGTAAAATCATATTATTATGTCAATGAAAGCATCGTTTAAGAAGTATTTCACAATTGGATTACACCACAATGCCGAAAATATTAATGAGTCATTACATAAAAGAAAAGTTAGAAGACATTTAACTAAAGTAGCCTGATACACATTTTTAGGACAATACATAAATGTGAAAATTAGGTTGCTGACTTTTTACATTTTTATCATTTTTCTAACAATCTTCTTTTTCCTAATTAATGCATTTGAATTTGCAATGATTTTTTAAAATTATTTGTAGCCTATGGGGCGGAAACAAAAACGACTCCACGCCGGCCGACGCAGCGGGAGTGGTCTGACAGTGTCAGCGGCGCGCATCGCCATGCCAGAATACATTACTGTTCCTTTCCTGGTATATGTAGTCACCGGTAGCCACCCCACCAAAATTCACGTCCGTGAGATTCCTTTCCTATTCCTGTCCAATTCCTTTCATGGTATGAATAACTGTACCTTATACGGTGTATTCAGTGGTAATTGTTAAGTGTTGCCACAGCAGCAAAAATGTCACATTACGTACTGTTTACTTACTTGTTAATAGAAATAAGTGGTAGAGCTCGTGCGTTTCTTCGTGAAGCCTGGATAGTGTAAGAGGCGAAGAGGTGTGGGGAATCCCAGATCGGGAGGAGAAGTTTAAATCAAAGCTCAAGTGAACTATTAGTCTGACAAAAAATATTTGGGTATTATTGGTGGTGTTTAAACGGCAGTTTCTAAATTTCAAACTGATTATAAATCAAAGTTTCGTAAAATTGCTTCTTAATATAAATGATAACCTTACCATTAAAACAAATTACGTTTAATTTTATGAATACCACTCCTATGATTCTTCATTATACCGCTTATCTTTAAAAATAATTCTACACTCACTTTTAATTTATTAAATAATACGTTTAGTAATAATAGCACACACCTACAAATAAAAAACTCAATAAATTAATAATTAACCCCTCTAACTGCCAATGTTAAATATTTTGGAGATTTTGCAAGCATATTTCCTAAAAATTATAAAAAATAGTAATTGTATTCGAATCCAAAAGGTTCCATAGCTTTTTTATAAAAAAAAGTCCAAAGAATATATGTATAAAAAAAAATCATTGGTGTAAATTGTAAAAGTTATTAGCTCAGGAATTAAAAGAATGTTCAATTGAAGAAAATAAAATCGAACTTCAAGTCTACTTAAAAACCTTAAATGTTTGTAATTTTTTTCAAAATATACACAAGTTTTGTAATTTAGTTGTAAATAAAAGTGTATAAAAATATAATATATCAATTTCTAAGCAAGCCAAGAAATACTAGGTTTAAGAATATTTCCCTAAAAAAACACTCTCTAACCATTGGGCAGAGAAGCTACGTTTACTATGCAGCGAAGTATTTCAATGAACTGCCAAATGAGTTAAAATCGCTATCTTGTAGTGTAAATGTTTTAAAAAAGAAAATTAATAGGAAAATAAGTGGATTTAGCATAGATTAAATAAACTGAATGTGTATGAAAGAAAGTTTTTTTTTTTTAAATAAATTATTTGTCAAGTGAGATAATCTAGGTACACTTTATAATAAAAACAATATACATCAATTTCAATTAAACTATTATTATTGTTATATTATATTGTATTATACTATTACAGTTCGAGCAAACTAGGAGTGCACTTGGCCTAATGGGCGAGTCATCCCTTCTACAGTCTACTTCTCCTTAAACCTGCCTTGGCGGTACAACCAATTCCACAAAAAAATAGGTCCACAAATAACATTTAACTGAGGAAATAGACAGCGCTCACATTCTTATAACTTTACGTACTTGCTTACAACCTTTTTATAAAAAAGTATTTCATATTTTAGAGA
>JAGFPH010000605.1:356654-418188 GCA_018207615.1 Philaenus spumarius | reverse complement strand
ATGGATTTTGGTAGGAACACCAAATTTACTAAATGGAAGCGTAAACAACTCAAAGTGGAAACTGGAACGAAAACTGGGAAGCCTCAGACAGAGTCTAATGACGCAAGCAATTCTAAAACTTCGAAGAAAAGCTAATTCACCGTGTGTAATGATTTATTGAACGCTACTTTAAAAAATTTATATTTTTGACTATGGTGTTCATAATAAGGTCGACGCACAGCCAATATTGTTTGGAAAGAAGTATTGTAAAAGGCCAAAGACGACTGTTTATTTTTATTTTTTTAAATACATTTTTACTATTTTTTTGTTATTAATTATTTTTGTATCACTGTATAAAAATGTATACTTCTCTGAGAGGCCTACTAATTTGACTAGAATATTATCACCATTATTAAGTTCAGTAATATTGTATTATTAATTTCAATGCTGCGGAGCAGCACAGGCCTCTAGTTTTACATTAAATTAGCACAATCTGCTAAATAAAATGCAAATTACCACGTAAGGCAGTCAAGAGTTATCTAGCAATTCTACAAGAGAAGTAATAGAAAGATTTGTTACCTTTGGCTCCTTTTCTGTAATTTGAATATGATTTGGCGGCTACTGTTAAATGGGCGCCTTAGTGTCCACCTAATTACAGATCCGGTTTCTGGTCTACCATTAATTAAAGCTTAATAAAGATTTTAAAACGTATCATATTGTATAAATTTGAATACCTTTCCCTTAGAAATTTGTTAGACTTGTTATTTGCACAAGTCTATTTGAAAAAAAATGACACCAATAAACAACAGAACGTGGTGTTTAATTACGCTCTGTGCAGGCATAGGTAGTAAGTACAATATTTGTCCTGTTGGGTGATGATTAAAATTTGTTTTATTTTTATTTTTTAATAATGGTAAATTTTATATCAATTCATAGTTTATTTATGAGAAATATTATCCTACATGGTTTGGGACTGTATTCTCATTCTGTGAATAATTTGCAACCATTGGCCAATGTATTAACTATATACAGGATATGAAATAAAACTAAAAGTAACACTTAAACAAACTTTAATTGTTTTTAAAAAAGGTTTTGAAATTATTTCCGTTCTATTTAAATAGTTTTTTTTTTTTAAGTAAAGTCTGCCATAATATTAGTTTAAACATCTAATAATTGAGTAAAGTAAATATTGGATTTACAGATTGGTATATAATACTAATATTGTATAAAACTAAAAGTAATACATAAATCGAACTTTAATTGTTGTTAAATAAAGTTAAGAAATCATTTCCGTCCTAATTAAATATTTTTTTCCAAAGTAACATCTGCCATAAGATTAGTTTAAACAGCTAATAATTGAGTAAAAAATATTGGATTTACAGATTGTTATAAAACGCTAATATTGTATAAAACTCAAAGTAATACATAAAACTGACTTTAATTAATTTTAAATAAGGTTGAGAAATCATTTCCGTTCTAATAAACCAGTTTTTTTCAAAGTAACATCAACCATAATATTAGTTTAAACAGCTAATAATTGTGTAAAAAATATTGGATTTACAGATTGTTATAAAACGCTAGTATAAAACTAAAAGTAACACATAATACAAATTTTAATTGCGGTTAAATAAGGTTGAAAAATCATTTCCGTTCTAATTAAACAGTTTTTTCAAAGTAACATCTGCCATAATATTAGTTTAAACATCTAATAATTGTAATAGGAAATATTGGATTTACAGATTGGTATAAAACGTTAATATTGAATAGTATAAACCACTTAGTCTTAATAAAACACCTTGCAAAAATACCAAAATAGGAAATTCAATAGAATTTTAAATAGAATGCCAGCCGGGCACGAGGGAGGCAGAGCGGCCGATTTTTCTCGTCAGTGTTGGTCTCAACAAACCGCCAACTAACTTTTTGTCACCCTGTGGCTATTGTTAATGACGCTTAGCAAGAGTTCAACGTGCTTTTGAACGTCCGGACTAAAGAGGACTGGCGTCGATCTCCTTTTTCCTTTCACTACAACTCTTAAAAAGGTTTTGAGCAGTACCCCTTCAGTTGGTGTGACGGTTTTTTGAAATTCTTCATACGAAGAGGTTGTTTCCCGTTTCTTTGCTTCTATGTACGCACTCACTTGTAACCGCTGAAGCTCTCCGGGCCGCTTTCTACATAAAAGCATAGTTCGGCAGAATGATGTCTCTATCAAGTTATTGTGTGCGTTTTCATTTGTTGGATTCAGTGTCAAGGCTTCTGCTGCTGAATTTCCTTTAGTAACCAAAAAATCTCTCAGAGTCTTTAGGTCACTAGCAAGCGGAACTATGGATACTTTGTTCATTTTCTTGGAGTGCAAATGGTCTGCAGCTTGGTGAGACACCTCACTTTTCCACTGAGATTTCAACAAAGTGGTTGTGGTATTAAGTTCATCTTGAATGAGTTTAAACTTTTCACCGTGTTTTGTGTGTTTTTTTTTTAACGCATCAATCAATGCCAGCTGGCAGCATGTTTTGAAAGATGTGCTGACATTCATTGCATATGCTGCATCTCTAAATGTGCCATTCTCCTTATCGTAACCTGCAGCATTTTTCGCTGCTTGAACCAGGTTGTCGAAATTCTCTGGTTTTAATGCCTGTAGTAAATTTGTAATTTTTGGATCTAGTTTTTGTATTTCTATTAAAACCATCGCCAGTTCCCTCATCTTTCTAGCACACGTAGGTGCTTGGTGGATCTCTCTGTGTGTTTTTAAAAAATTCGTGCTATAAGCACAAATGAGTGGGTCTGTTTTGGCCACTATGTTTGACTGTGATGGATGCATTCTGGGAAATACCTTCTCAATAAGATCTTTATGACGTCTTTTATCGGTGGAAAACAAGTTTGGTAACAAGGTAAGTCTGGTAACCCTAAATAAATATAGTAGTCATAGTAGTGTCTACAGTTGTAGAGCAAACACCAGCAGAGTGTCGAACCGGGGCCTCTCGTCAACTATCAGGCCTTCTGAGTCATGTTAAGATATTATTCGTCCATCTTCTCGCCTGCATTTAAAATCATTGGGCTTGCACAGTCTTATCAAACAAACCTGTTGTCATCGGTTTAATTAACCACTATTTCAAGCTAGGCCTAACGTTAAATCATTTTAATCTAAATTTCTTAACGAACGTAATTATCCATTATTGTTTTATTAATGTTTTCTGTTTAAACATAGTTTTTACTAAAGAATAGGACAATTTGTGATTAGTGGGTCTCGGCCAGTATTTAATAGCTTTGTTGATCTTCAGTAAGCTATTCCATACTAAAATAAGTCACTATCGTATATAGACTATTATAAAACCAATATTTACATACAATACTAGTGTACACGTTAGTGTAATTTATTTATTGCAGTTAATTGGATGTGTTTTGTTCAAAATTATTTGGACAAGTTTACAAGATACAATCATACGAATACAATTTTTCTAAATAGTAGGCCTGTGGAGTGTGACCCGTGTAGGGCCTACCGATTTTTTGCTCGCAATAGTCGGGTGACTCGGAGAGCCATTCTCCCCGACCGGCTTAGTTCTTGGTATTTATCTACCGTATGACTTTCCTATGTCATACTGTACAAATATAATTAAATAAAGTTATCGTAAAAAAAACATTGAAATGCCTTTGTTACTGAATAAAATAAATAAATAGGGAATAAAAAGATACGCAAAGTAATACAGGAAATAATAGGATACATCATATCAGTCTTCAAAGATTTAAATCCAGCTGTCTGATCCATAAAATCACCACTTCATCAAGCTTATAATTATAATATATATAATATAAATATAAATTATAAAATAAAATATAAACGACAAAAAATCACAAAATGTTCCTCTAATCTTTACAAGACTACAATTATTCCAGTGTGAATAACTTCAAACTTGTAGTTCTACAGAATTATTCAAATTAAAAAATAAATAAATGTTTTTTTAAAATATATATTGAAATTTTTTGTGCATATGCTACGGGAAAACATAATTTACGCTCATGGATTTAAACAACAGTTTCCAAATATTTAATTCCGGTTAAGAGCATATAACAATTATTTAAAACCTTTTAAAACAAAAATACTTCAGTACAAAAAGTAAAAGGATTATGTTTCAGATTTGTTTAACATCTTGTCTTAAAACAAGCGTTAGTATACGGTATTCAAAATGTTACTGATTGTCGAACGTGTACCATTATGTTAGCGTAAAATAAGCTGATAGTCGTCAGTTAAAAAACACAAGCAAATAATGTTTTTATTACTTGCGGTTCGATAAGCGAAAAGTGAACTTATGTGTGGCCGTTCGGCATCTTTGACAGTCTGAAGACAGGATGGAAGAAGGATGTCTGTTTATATCTGTTATATTATATCGGTTGGTTATAGATGTTTTTTCGGAATATACCTATCAGTTATTTTATATCAATAATAATAAGAAAATGTATTAATGAATATATTTGAAATTTTTATGTGTTATTAATATAGTTATATAGAATAATATATATGTAGAAAGTTTGAATCAAATCGGTTAATAATTATAGGTTTTCGAGTAAAATTTATAAAAAAGGATCGAAAATTGGGTACATTATTATAGAAAAACGTTTATGTCTTAAAAACTAATTATTGGAAGTTATTTTTAAAAACAAATATATATTCTTCATGAAATTTACTATAAATTATCAAGTTTTTATTAATATGTATTAGTAATAATTGTACGAATACCATTCCATATAATGTAAATGCTGATTAAATAAATATTTATTTATAATATTTCTTTTTCGAAAACTTATAATTATTAACAGATTTGGTTCAAACTTTCCACATATGTTCTAAATAACTATATAAAAAATGTTATTAAAACTTCATAAAGATTCGTTAATAGTTATGCAAGTTATTAACGTTTACGGCAAAAATTTAAATAACTTAATCGATTTTAATTTTATAGGCCTACTTAGTAAACGTATTAAATATTAATTTAAAAGTTTAATTTTTTCATATCATTATTATATATATGTTTTTTATATGTGGTATAAATTTCATTGAAATTGGTTGAATATTTTCAAAGTTATTACATTTTTATTGGAAACAGGTAATTAAAAATATGAATATTGTTTTAAATATTACATTATACAACTTGTAAAATAATACATATTAATAAAAACATGATAATTTATAGTAAATTTCATGAGGAATCTATATCTGTTTTTAAAAATAACTTACGACAACTAGCTTTTAAGATATACCTTACACGGTTTTCTATAATAATGTACTCAATATTGGATTTTTTAAAATAAATTTTAATCGAAAACTTATAATTATTAACCGATTTGGTTCAAACTTTCCACATATTATATGTTCTAATTAACTATATAAAACAGATATTAAAATTTTATAAATATAATAATTACGTAAGTTATTAACGTTTATAGTAAAAGTTCAAATAATCGATTGTGTCGTCTCGTAATGTCGAAATATAAATTTATAATAAACTATTTAACGAATTTGAATCAAATTTAACAAATACTAATAGAGTATATATACACATTCTGTGTTAAAATCATCAAGATACGATAAAATTTAATGACTTTATTTATAAAAAAACTAAATTAAATAACACAGAAGATTCAATGTCGAAGCTAAACCAATAACTGTTACTAAATTATTTGGTAAATTTCTTTATAAAATACCTTAGGCTACCTATTTTTTTTATGTTTGCTTTTCTATTTTTTTATAAATAAGATTCAAATGAAGTGATTAGCAAAATATTTATATTTAACAGTTGCAATTAAATTTAAAGGAACAAATACAACAATGAATTTTTAGTTAATGAATTTGCTGCAGGGAGATAATGAAAAGATATTTTTTTATCAAATTTCCATATGAAGAAATTTTTGTATGAAGAAATATTTTGACCATGCAGCTGAACAGTGACTTTAGTAGAGAGAATTAAGAAAATTATTTTAATTTCTTGCTAAACTAAGGCTCAACAAGCGTAAACTAACGATAAACGAACGATTTAATTAATTTTTGGGGTAAATATGCTTTATGGGCGCTACTGGTGTGAACCTAGCAGCGCCCACATTTTTTGGCTATGTATGGTTTACAGAGCCTAAACAAATGATGAAAATGGCTAACGTAAACAAACGATTCCACTTATTTTTGGAAAGATTTTTGAATTGGGCGCTGCTGGTGTGAACCTAGCAGCACCCATTTTTTTTAAACTCTTGAACTAAGGCTAAAGAAACTATGAACATAGCTAAACAAACGTAAACAAACGATAAACAAACGAAACTAATAATTTATTTTTTAATTTTGGAATTGGGTCCTGCCAGCTTCACATACCTCTAGGGGTGCTTTGACATGGCCTTGGGGTTGGGTTTGGTTTGTTCACATTGCGCTTTTAGCTCATCCTCTTAAGCCTAGTCCACACTTACAAACATGTTTGCGGAAACATTGTTTACAAACTGTTTTCCAATTGTTTACCTATTTCTCATTTGTTTCTCCGATGTTTGCCGAAAGTTTTCAAAATGTTTTCGAACAGTTTGCAAACAAATGACAAACATTTAACTTGTTTCAGCAAACAAAAAACATTGTTTTCTGTTCCCAAACCAAATGGAAAACACGGAAACATGTAGACCAGGCAAAGTAGGCTACTAAAAAAAATTCAAAAAATTTGCCTACAGTTCCGGATTTGGTTGCAGTTTTCTGCAACGTGTTCAGAAAACAGGAAAAAAGTGTAGATATGACCAGTTTTGGGAGAAAGCGGAAATGCATCACAAGTGAATAAAGTGTAGGCTATCTCTAAAAGTGCATAATTTTTTTGAAACCTCTAAAAATGGATGAAAAGCCGTGAAAATCGGTAATCGGGGGTTTCTGGGGCGCTAATCTCATTTCCGGCCATACGAATGCTCAATATTTATACGTAGGCATAAATATTGAGTCGTAGACCTATTAAAACTAACCTAATCGGCTCCAACCTGCACAGCGTTAAGCCCCGTGGCAATGTGTAGTGTGTACCTCATTCAAATTTAAAAATTGGCTATTTCTGTATATATGAAATCTGAATGTTTCTTATTTTAAAATCTATTCTTACGCATTATCGAACATTAAAAATTCCAATGTCTTAGCTATTAAATGGATCTGCCGCTCATAAGTATTATGTACGTATTAAAATTATTTACAATTGCAAAAACCATATAAGGAGCATTATAAATGTTTACCTTCTAGCACTACAAAACAAATAAATGTCTTCTGTATTCAAATGTAATTACTCTTTATAAACTAGATTTGTATTGTCACTCTTAGAATGAACCTTTTAAAAAATATTTTCAACTATGAAAATAAAATGCAAATACAAATATAAACTGGAACAACTGGCAAACCCAATTAAAAAAGATTACTTCCTATTTTAAAAGCTGGCATTTCACAATGTAAATGACCATAACTTACATATAAACTTGTAGGGAAAATTAGATTAGGCTATACCCATTTTAGAGTTTACTACTGGGACAGATGAGCAAAAAATCGAACTGAAAGACTTGATGAAGGTCGGGGTTGAGCATGTATGAATTGATTTCCGGTCTGACATACTGATAAGACAACAACAGAATGGCGCGGAAAAACTTTCTTCCTATACGTTTACAGAACTTGTAACTGTGTATGTAACATAACAACAGCGATTGCTCGCAGTACATGTACAGTGTTAGTTATAAATTTGCATATAATTGGAAAAATAATGCAACAATTATGTTTAGTATAATTTATTTAGCATAAGTGATAATTATTTGTAAATAAAATTAAGGAACATAAAAAAGTTAATAGTGCATGTACACTACGCATTTGCTCGGATCCTACGCTGTACAAGTATTGGTGTGTGTGTGTGTGTAGCTTTGTTTGTGTGAAACGTTGAGGCGATAGCCCATAGGGGATTAAACTAACAATAAAGTGCACGGAAAGTAAATTTAACTAACTTTAGTAGCGTAAAATA
This sequence comes from Philaenus spumarius, assembly GCA_018207615.1. Classification (NCBI taxonomy): domain Eukaryota; kingdom Metazoa; phylum Arthropoda; class Insecta; order Hemiptera; family Aphrophoridae; genus Philaenus; species Philaenus spumarius. The sequence goes on along the minus strand of JAGFPH010000605.1, from coordinate 410,215 downwards.
AGATCAAGATCCACTCCTGTGGTCCTTAAATAAACGGCCACTATGATAAATATGGAAAATAAATTTGAAACTCCTCACCTTACTTCGTTAGGCCTGTAAACTATTTGTCTGAGATAAATAAAGGTTAAAAAAAATTTCCCGAAAATGCATAGCAAACATATAGTTTATTATTATTTTTTTTTTTTTTTTGAGTTTCATGATTTTTGGTATCCAAGTCACTTCATAAAATAAAATAAATACAGGAAATAACCTGTATATTACCTGCTTGTTAGTTCCTCGTGTGACTTCTTTGATTCGTTTTACTACGACGCGTTTCGAGACCGTAGTCTCATTATCAAGTAAATAATATATCACTCCCCCCCCCATGTCTAAAAAAATATCTGCCTACAACAGCTTCATCCACCGTCTTCTCCCTATACCACTAAATAAACAGGACTTCCATGATGAACTTAACACCATAAAGCATATAGCACAGCGAAACGGCTATCAAAGTTCAATGATCGACAAATTATTACGTAAACACATGAAAAGGACATCCATGCCACGTAAAAACAAGGAAATTAATAAATTTGTCTCGATCGAATATTCTAACATTGTCCCTATGATGCTAAAAAATACATTTAATAAACACAAAGTTAACATCACGTATCGAACAAATAACAATGTTCAAAAAATATTGCGTCATAAACGGTCGACACCAACAGAAAGGAAGTCAGGTATATACAGAATAAACTGTAACGATTGTGACCGCTTTTATATTGGACAGCCAGGCAGAGCGCTTAAAGAACGCTTTAAAGAACACCTGCCGCACAATAACATGCGTAAAATGAAGTCAAATTACGCTCAACATTTAATAGACTATAACCACAGTCACATGAATTTCGACAATAACTTGACACCTCTTCATTATTGCGTAAAGGGGAGATCAATGAACGCCATAGAAGAATTAGAAATTTATAAAGAATTCAGACATAACCCATATAAGTTACTGAATGATCAGCTATCTTTTCAATCAAACGACCTATACGATACAGCCCTCGGTTATCAAGATAGGTCTGGTCAATGACCACCTTACATATAGACTGCTTAGTTTAGTGTATCGTAGACGACGAGATGTAGTACACCAACCGACTTAATCAGTGTCGCACAAAAAATTATTATGTGTTGTGTATTTTTGTTTTTATTGTGTTTGTGTTTTAGTGTGTATATGACGACCTGAATAATATAATAATAACCTGAAAGTAATATATTATTTACTTGATAATGAGACTACGGTCTCGAAACGCGTCGTAGTAAAACGAATCAAAGAAGTCACACGACGGACTAAAAAGCAGGTAATATACTGATAGTTATTTCCTGTATTTATTTCATATAGTTTATGTTTATACAGTTACACAGACCCGCGGAGAAAAAGAAGAGCGATGATTCGAAAGAAAGAAACAGAAACCATCGTTTAGTCAATAAAAATCCAATATAAAAACAACCTTAGAGGCAGAGTTTTTCAAAATAAGGAAATAATCAGGAGTTCCTGCAAACGAGAGACAGAGCTTCGAGCCACATCCGTTAAAACAGGATGCAGTGTCTCATTGCAGCGTTGCCAGACCTCGGCCGCCAGATTTTCTCCAAATATTGATAAAATGAATATCCACTTGTGAACCGTAGCGATGCTAGCACTCCAAGACATAACTTTTTGGAACTAAAAATATACACTAGAGTCCCATTTGACTGCCAATACAAATCAATTTTATTCGTCATTAATCATCATTATAAGACAGAATAACAGGGTCTGCAATTTGGCGGCCGTATACGGCTTCCATTTAGAACCAGCCGCCAAATCGAATGCAAATCGTGCCATATAAGGCAGCCAAATGGTACCTAATCTTTATATATATATATATTGCTTAGATTTATGCCAAATTTCAAGATGGAGGAAGTATTTGATCTAGAAGTTAAGAATGTGATATAAAAAATTGTTGCAGCTTGCAGCATAGAACTTGTATGAATACATAGTGTATAAGACATAACATAAGTACACTTTATTTAGATTTATACAAAATTGAAGATGAAGACACGGTGGGATTTGTTGTGGCAAAAAGTAAATATAAAATTAGTAGCATAATAATTATCACTTTAAATTTTCACTTAAGTCTGAACCCTTAAAAACAGTTAGTGGCCTACAAAATTATAATCATTATAAAAACATGGTAATCACTAAAATTTCCCCTAACATTCGTACAGTGTTCTGGATAAAATCTTTACTCCATAATAAGAAGCTGCAGAAATTATTAAGTAAATAATTTAATAATTTTAATAATTAATAATTTAATAATAATAAGTGACATGTATTTTTTCACTTAAAATATGTCGTCCCGGGAACGTTTTACGGAAAATTATTCCACGGTCCATTGTTGGTTGGAATATGGGATCTGTTGTTGGGAGTAGAGTTCCGGGCGATATGGCGCCAAAAGTGGTGGGGGAAGGTCATTGACCTTGGGCCACGCCCCCTTTTTTGGGTATTTTTTTGGGTCTTTTTGGTTCCTAACCTAAGCCACGCCCCCTTTTTTGGGGTATTTTTTTGGGTCTTTTTGGTTCCTAACCTAAGCCACGCCCCCTCTTTTTTGGGTATTTTTTTGGGTCTTTTTGGTTCCTAACCTAAGCCAATTTTTGGGGATTTTGGATTTTGGTTTTTTTTGGGGGTCCTAACCTAACCTAACATTTTTGGATTTTGGGTTTTTTTTTTGGTCCTAACCTATCCTAACATTTTTTGGAATTTTTGGATTTTTGGGGATTTTTGAAATTTTGGGAATTTTGATTTTTAAAGATTTTGGGGAATTTTGAGCCGCCATATTTTTTTTTGGCAGCCATCTTGTTTTGTAATAATTAATATTTAATTTAATTTAATTTTTTGCTTTGAAAAAAGTTTGGGTGTCGCCGAGAGTTGAACCGGGTATCACCATGACCCGAGTCCGCAGCGTTAGCGGTTAGGCTACATCGGGCTGCAAGAAGTATTTTCTATAAATCTTTCTTTTACTGTTAACATCGTAGAAGCGTTAAATTATCGAGTAAAAAGAAACACAACATAAAGTAATTGCTGATAATTTTAATGTAAAAGCTAAACTAGTTGTCCAGATTTATTTAGGCTACCATTTGACAATTGAAAATAATACCGATAGAACTAAAGTGTGTGCCGTCTTTAACTATTAACAAATCGGAAGCTGAACTGGACCTTGAATTGACGACACAGTATTATGAATTAACCTACCCAAAAAATTAAACAGAGATAACCTTACCTTGATCTGCTAAAAATCTGCTGGAATAAGTCTTATTCATCCATTTACAAAAGGTAACTTATTTAATACAAATTATGTACACAGAATTCAGTTAAATGGTTTATTCAAAAAAACAAATAGTTTGTCATTAACAAAAAAATTGATATGCCCTTATGTATTCAAAAAAAAGATTAATTTATACGCCCTTAGATAAAATTAAACAAATAATTAATTAACCCACCCTGAAAAGAACAACTAAAACCCTCCCCTTTTTCTGAATTAAATTTATAAGTTATATTAACAAAAGATTACAAGATAACATTTATACAAAAAAAAACAATTATTCATATACAGTAAAGTTTTACTATATAGCTTATAATATAACGTATGCGCTTAATAAAGGAAAGAGTTATTATACCTAATTTTGGTATACCTGCTTAGGTATACGGTTGATCAACCAACATGTTTATTTTAAAAGAAAATTTTGGAAAAATAAACAAATAAAAAATAATAGACTAAACTGAAAATAAATTAGTTTGTGACGTCACCTTTAAATAGAATAAATTTTGAAGAATCCCTGAGGGATTGTAAGTGCCGAAAAGTAGCTAGCTGCGCACCACCCTTATATTTAAATAACTTAACCTAGACAAAAATTTAATAAATATACATTACAATCACAAGAAACACTCTGTAGAAACAACCTCTAAAATGTTTATGTAGGTTTGCTCATATTAATAAAAAAAGGTTCGTAGTTTAGTAGCTGGGGAATAAAATGTTTATGTAGACTGGTAATAAAGTTTGTAATTTACAACAATTCAAAATTAGAAATGATTATCCATAAGCATGTTTTCTATTCTTTTTTTTATATAAGTTGACTGTCGAATACTTTAAGTAGATGGCGAAAAAGATTAGCCAGATGGTTGAAAAAGATTAGCCTGATGGTTGAAAAGGTTTAACCTGATGTAGAAAAGTTTAGCCAGAAGTAGAACCCAGTTAAACTGTAGAACAGACCAAACACAGTCAAAATTACTGATCTGACATTATGCAGAAAAAATATGCTTAAAATGGTGCTGCATAATGCTTGTTACAGTTTGTCAAAAACATTACAGTTGGAACATGCTTGATAGTAATAGCAGAATGCTTTAAAGTTTATAGTTATTTCCAAACTGTTTTAAAATAAGTTAACGACACAACTGTCCATTAAACATATGGTTTTACAGAGTTCTTCAATTATGAACATTTTAAAGTGCAAAAGTTAAGCAAAAAACATTTACAGTCTGATTGTATAAAAACTTAGGTTAGATATGATTGAGTCTAGTTTTAAATTTGATTAACAGAATTTTAAATAAAGGAAAGGTAGCATTATATATAGGCACAATTAATATATATATGGATGAATATCGACAGTTTGAAAATCTTAAACTTAATAATAATGAAAGCAGATCGTTACCTGGGTTAATACGGAGTGTATCTTGAAAGACGTTACAAAACATGACAACACGTTTTCAGAGTAAAAACTACATTTACTTTTACTTTATAGTATACGCTGCATAAATAAAGTTACTCTGAAAACATTACATTACATTACATTACATTACATTGCGCAAAAGGCACTTTCCACCACAAACAACTTTCACATTAAAAGCAGCTAAAAATACGTCTTAACATCGTAGTAACGCAAAGCAATATATGGCCGGACGGCATACGTTAGGTTTCTTTGTCAAAAGAAAATGAATGCAGAACTGTCAGCTGGCGTGAACGGCAGGTGAAATAGGGAAGCAAGTAGGAAAGGTTGCCTAAATAAGTAAATTGAGGCGCGTGAAATAACTGAACGTAACAAGTGTTACACACACGCGCGCGCGCGCATACACAACTAGATTATGATAATGTATCCTATTTAGGTAAGGTTAGAAAACAACTAACCAATGTCTTCTAGGCTATTTGTTGTGCAACCCATAGAAGTAGGATATTTTAGGTTAGTTAAGAACTTAGGCATAGGTCTCGTCGACGGTTAGTGGTGTCGCCATAGCATAAGGCTAGGCTGTGTTGGGGTCTTATGGGACTACATCTGAGATGTGTTGTTGAATTGAACGGTCTCTCTTACGTTCTCATCGCGTTCTCGTAGCGTCGCTTCGTCATCTTGGTCGTCGCTGTTTTTGTCGTTTTCGTCGCTGTTTTTGTCGTTGTCGTCGTGGTCAACGTTAAATTCGTCGTCGTTTTAGTTGATGTCGTCGTCGTTTTTGTCGTCGTTAACTTCGTCGTCGTTTTTGTGGTCGTTGTCGTTTTTGTCGTCATTGTCGTTGTCGTGGTCGTTGTCAAAACAGGGTTTGGCTAATAAGTAATGTCCGCTAATGTCCGTTTGGTTAAATAACGTTATGTATCTCCAAGGTATTATTTGTTGTAGTTTGGGTTTGGTTAGTAAATAGCCTAGACTCGTATGCTAACCTAAGTATTTTTCCTGTGCCTATAAAGTCAAAATCTGGGTTAGACGTAGCAACCGCTTAGGAATCGATATTTTACAATCATAAGATGAAACATTTCTAGACCGGTCATAGTGGAAAGGTTGAATCCTGCTTTAAAAATCAAATGTTGCGTGAATTTACGGCCCACGGCAGATACGAGTTGGTCGATCTATTACCGAATATAGTAAAGTCGTACAATAATACCGTGCACAGTACTATGGATATGAAACCCCGTTAAAGTTTTGAAAAAGCACGAGAACATGCTTTTGGTCAAATTGGCTAGATAGATAAGACAAACTAGTTGCGTGATACCCCTGTAGTAGTATTTTGTAGACCGTAGAGGTTGATGATTGTAGAGTCAGAGCTCAAAGCCGATCGTTAAAAGAATAAATTTATCTATTGACCGCCAATAAAGACACTGCGATAGCTGCGTCGGTGAGCGAAGCAAGCATGGGTGGAGTTCTATGTTAAGTACAGATAAAAGAGATTCGACACAGGTGTCTACTAATCGCAATACAAATGTAAAGAGTCAAAACCACGGTGAGCGAAGCGAGCATGGGTGGAGTTCTCTGTTATGTACAGATAAAAGAGATTCGACACATGTGTCTACTAATCGTAATACAAATGTAAAGAGTCAAAACCAACGGCTATTCCACAATCTGTACATTTTCTACCTTAATATTTACCGCTCGACTTGACAACACTAGTCAGTTGTTAGAAAATGTTGCACTGGTACAATGCTGTCTGTTAATTTGTGTAAAATCTCTTAGAATTGTTATGGGTTCATGTGTATACGTACTTTTATGTGTGCAGTATGAATTCCAGTTGATTACACACTTATTAAAAACTACGCGACTGAACGTTTTGACCCTCTTTAAGTAAATATATTCAGAACGAGAAAATAACTGCATAATCATGTACAAAATCAATTAATGTTAGGCGACTTGGAGCGCTCAAATGAGGTTCGGAAATTTAGGTAAAGATCTTTCGTATTTGTTTTCTTTACAGACGAAGTGTTTAACGAAATATTACTTTTGGACATAACTTCTGCTCTTGAAGGAAAGGCTACTCACGGTTTTACTCTAAGTGTTGGGAATATTCGAGTAACAACGGTGTTTGGAAAACGTTATGTTACATTCAATGACGGTCAGCATTTTTTAAACTTGAACTTGTCGGAGTGGGGGCTGTTTAAAGACGCCATACCTCTGATAAACCTTCGTATTAAACAATTATTTTATTACGAGAAGGATTTGCGCGAGTACATCATTAAGTGCCTGACCACAGACGAACTCGTTTCCAGCAAACTCCCCGAAGTGGACAGATTGTACGAAGAGGTGAAGTTGTTCAAAAAATATGCAGGCAGTAGTTGAGTTTCACGGTTACCACGATAACAACTATAAGTTTATAGTCAAAGAGTTTGCTATAGTCGGTGAGAATTTCTCCAGTGTCGTTGTTTTCAAACCGCCTTATACATTTTATCAACTGAATAGTGGCGCTCGGAGGACAGCCTTTGGTTACAAAAAAACTATCATCATATCGGCTGGGAAGAAGGTGACGTTCCTTACGACGAAGACGTAATACGCACGCTTTTCAAACCGTTTTCCATAATTTTCACAAAAGGATTGGAAAAAGCTCAGTTTTTGAGAAAACTTCTGCCACACGTGGAAGAATTACCAGAGATGGAAAGATACTCGCACTGTACAGACGTTAATTGTATATTACCTCAGCACTTTCAATACGACAGTAAGTGTGCCTTAAAAAATGCTAAGTATTATTACGATTCTCTTCTTAAGTTAAAAGAACAACACGGACTGTAAACACCGAAATTATTGGCAGGGCGAATGGCCAAAACATTGTATTTTTATTTATATCCAATGTATTTTGTATTCTAATAGCCGTTATTACTGTAAATACTTTAAAATATTAGTGTTATAATTAGAGGGAATTATAAATAATAAACTGTATTTGTGTAACAAAGTTGTTTTAATGAGTCATTCCTATAACCATTTCTTTACCATTTTAATGTGAAAAAGAAAAAAAACTGTTTGGAAAAGAGTGACACGGGGTTTTGTACATGTCTAGGGGTCAGTGACTGCCTTGACTCCTGGGTTAACGCTGTGTAACGAGATTTTAGTACAATGGTGTTATAGGCTATTGCACAACATTGTGTATTGAAAACTAGCAATTAATAGCAGCCATGGTAAATATGGGGAAATAATTAAAAAAAACAGAATTTAAATGTAATTTATTTCTTACAAGGTTTTGACGGCAGGGCATTCTGGTAGAGAGTTTTAGAAATATTAACCCGTCCGACGGTAGCGCGTTCTGGTAGAGAATCAGCGAATTCATTAGACAGTACAACGGATACAATTCTGCCGACTCGGCATTGTTACACATGCTAACATAAATTTTTGCTGATTCGTTTGGAATGTGTAAGTCTACATCTTAAGTTTGGTTATGTAATTACGTATATCATACACAAGGGTGTGGCAGAGCCTAAGGTTAGGTAAGCCAAATTTTTAGTTCAGCTAAGTGTTGTTGGGTTGGACTCGGGAGAGCCTTACGTTCGGGCAAGTAATTGTAATAATAATTGAAGTTGTAACATAACTTCAAAGTACAATCTATGCGGGGTTTGTACATTATAAACAGTCACGAGTACACCGAAGCCTAAGTTTTTAGTTCGGAAAAGATCGGATAGGTCTGGGCCACCAAATTTGTAAAAGATTTACATTACATTTGCTAACTATTGGAATATCTAGTCAGCATCTAGCTGGGGTGTCGATTTTATAACAATGTACAGAAATGTTGGTCAGTTAAAGTTCAAAATGCAGGTCACGTCTTTGTTGTGCCTTTATCCAGCGAATGAGTTAAAAGTATTACGCTACAAAATTCGGGGAAAAGCGTTAAGTATAATCGTGCTAGTAAATAATTTAAAACATAAAATCACTATCGAAAGTTTTGATGTAAATCAAGGGTGCGGCAGAGCCTAAGGTCGTAGAAGTGGTAAAGTATCGAGTAAAAAGAAACGCGTTATAAAACAGAGACAATTTATTAATAACCAATCGATTAAACGGTACACAACCTAGAGTAATTATTGATAATTTTAATGTAAAAGCTACAGCCGTGATTGTATTACTAAGCTACCGACAAACATATGGAGACTTTATATTGAAACAAATTTTAGATAGAGAAAGTTTTAACGTTAAGTAATACAGGCGGATTCGGTTAAGTTTGGTTATGTAATTACGTATATCAAACACAAGGGTGCGGCAGAGCCTAAGATTAGGTTAGCTAAAGTTTTATTTCGGTTAGTTACGGTTTGTAAGAGTTGCGGCAGAGCCTTATGTTCGAAAAAGACCGGTAGAATCAGTTATATCATACGCATGGGATGTGGCAGAGTCTTACGTTGAGTTGAGCGAATTTTATATTGATAACCATTGCGGAGAAATTCCGTTGCGGGGAAATAGCTCTAATCACGACGGTGCTGAATAGCTGCCTGCGTGTACGAAATATATTTTAGAATTCGTTTGCACTTAAGCCTCCGATAAAAACATTAACATTTCCGTTTTTTCGAAATTTTGTTGCAAAATTAATGCAAGTAATGTTAGCCAAAATTTTAATTTTTACTAAGTTCGGAATGGACTCGGGCTGAGCCTTACGTTTGGGTTAGCTTGGTTTTCCGTACAATATAACACATTTTATAAAAATAATTCGGGGTACAGCGAAGCCTAAGTTCGGTCAAGTCCGACGTTTTGGTTCGGGTAAGACTGCTAGAAACAGTGTATATCATACGAACGGGTTGCGGGATCGCCTATGGTTAGCCTAAGTGCGGTTTGCAAGGATGCGGGAGAGCCTAATTTTGGCCAAAGTTTTATTTCGGCTAAGTGCCCTTCGGTTGAACTCGGACAGAACCTTACGTTCGGGTTAGCTCGGGTTTCCATACGTTATAACACATTTTATAAAAATAATTCGGGGTACAGCGAAGCCTAAGCTCGGTCAAGTCCGTCGTTTTGGTTCGGGGTAAGACCGGTAGAAATATATTACAAGGGAGTGCGGCAACGCCTATGGTCAGCCTAAGCTTTATTTCGCCCAAGTACGGCTTTCGGGGGTTGCAGGAGAGCCTTACGTTCGGAAAATACCGGTTTGCTAGTCTTAATTTTGACTAAGTCCGATTCGGATTTACTCGGGGGCGATCGGTAATGTTCGGGTTGTTATAATGCAATTTATACTATATCCCGACAACACTATAACAATTTAAAGTTAATAATTTCTTCTAAGTGACCTTCGGTTGGATTCGGGGACGATCGGTACTGTTCGGGTTGTTATAATACAATTTATACTATATCCCGAAGACACTATAACACCTTGTATCTGACACAAGGTTGCTGACTGATGATAAACTTATATACTTCACAAGATAGTACATTTTCAACAGAGTCGGCGTAGCCTAACAGCTAACGCTGCGGACTCGGGTCATGGTGATACCCGGTTCAACTCTCGGCGACACCCAAACTTTTTTCAAAGCAAAAAATTAAATTAAATTAAATATTAATTATTACAAAACAAGATGGCTGCAGAAAAAAAAGATGGCGGCTCAAAATTCCCCAAAATCTTTAAAAATCAAAATTCCCAAAATTTCAAAAATCCCCAAAAATCCAAAAATTCTAAAAAATGTTAGGATAGGTTAGGACCCCCAAAAAAAAACCAAAATCCAAAAATGTTAGGTTAGGTTAGGACCCCCAAAAAAAACCAAAATCCAAAATCTCCAAAAATTGGCTTAGGTTAGGAACCAAAAAGATCCAAAAAAAGGGGGCGTGGCTTAAGGTTAGGAACCAAAAATACCCCAAAAATACCCAAAAAAGGGGGCGTGGCCCAAGGTCAATGACCTTCCCCCACCACCTTTGGCGCCATATCGCCCGGAACTCTACTGTTGGGCTGGTACGTATAGTATTAATCTTAGGGATTTGATTGTAATACGACTGTTTTAATAAAACGAGAATGGTGCCTTATTTACCATTGTTTCGATGCCTCTGTATTACCTCTTCGTTATTTGTTTATTTACAAAGTACTTAAAGTATTTTATAATAGGATTCAAGGTTCTTCAGTGTTTTGCAACAGAATGTATTATTTTTTAAGATGTGAACGAAAAGCTAAGGGACCCAAAGCAAGGTTAACAATTTATTTAAATTGTTTCCCTGTAGTTACTCCTATACTCAATAAATAAACTTCCAGACAAGAGAAACAAATTAGTATTCCAAACAAATATTTTATCCTGCTAAAGAACTGGCTATTGAGCATTGACGATGCGGAGGGCTTGTTGGATGTGGTCGTGTGATAGAATATAAATATTGGTCTTATATTGGTCGTGTGTGAGGGTATGTCTGAGTGAGAGAGACTGTCTGGAAGTATTTGTGATTTTTTGTGTGACAAAGAGTATGAATGTGTATTGTGTAATTAAAGTGGAGCTACAGTAAAATGTTGAGTATTTATTTTATATATAACCTTTTATTTAATTATTGTTAAACCTTTTATTGCATATATATTCTTTTATACTGTGACACCTTTATATTAGTTTTTGATGTTATTAACAAACGGGAAAACATTATTCCCGTTTGTTCATTTTTCTTGCATTTTTCTCCTCTATTTATATGTTTTTTCCCATATGTTTTTTTATTTTTGATTGTAAATTTAATGCTCCCATAACCTCTTTATTTACTATTTTTTGTATAATTTAATTAGATGATACTTCTGCAACCTCAAAACGGGCTTGCCCTAGAGGTTGCCAAATATTGTACTTCCTATTCTGTGTTATTTTGTTTAAAAGTTAAGTTTTATTTTATATTACAGGTTCTTATTTTATTTTATACTTTATTAATTTGTAGTTATGTTCTAAATGTTTTATTTTATTTTGTATGTGATTGTATATATTACCAGAAAATAAAATAAATATCTAGAAAAAAAATTAGCTTTTTTTATGTGCTGAAATATTTTTTAAATTATTTTTCTTGGTCAGTGACACGTGTATTTAAAAGATTTAAAGATGAATCGGGATTTAAATTTTTTCCGTCATATTTACTGCTCTCTGGCACTACAGGGCTCTCTGTCCTCATAATTAGGGCTCTGATGATATAATAATTCTAAACCGATTAAAATTTGTGTTCAGTTTTATTTTATCCTCATCACTTCTCCAACATCATTTCTTGATCCCAAAAAAACATATTCAATTAGTTACACAATTCTTTAGCTCACCTGATTTATGCTGTCCTTATACTTTGAAAGGTTTACTTAACTTTATATGTAATACTCCATTTTAGCCATTAGCCATTTTATATTGATTAGTCACGGTTTAATAAAAATCAGTAATCAATAGTTATGTTTGATAACTTGAAACCAGAAAATTATAAACAAGCTTTACAATGACAATAATTAAAATAAAACTTATTTTTATAAATTTGTTATCTATTTTTGTTTTTATGTTTACGAAACAAAAACATATAAAATAATTTTGAAAATAAATTTTGAAAGATAAAAATCTTCTCATTCAGAAATAAAAAATAACAATTAAGGTGGAAAAAAAAAATAAATAGTTGGTTATTAGTTCTACGTAATCCACAATCGAATTAATTGAACACAGATTGTAACTCAGTGCTGATAAATGAACTGATTAAACTCAGTTAACTGTTAAATTTACAAGTTGATAAAAGCTAGTTGTTTTCTCGGAAATAGACACAAAAACACAGATCTGTAGTCAATTGCAAGAACTTTATTCTAGCTAATTTTCTGCCAATTTTTAGTAGAATGAAACATGTCATATCCAGTAATGTAATTGCAAACACTAATAAGTCTACACACATTTTGTAAACACCTTTGTCTAATGCATCTCTGGTCTTAAAGATTATACAATTTCCATTTATTAGGCTACACTATTTATTATATCTTAGCTACACTAGTAGTTCTGTGAACAGTAGACCTCGCTCGTTGAAATAACAAATGTGGTTTTGAGCTTAGGTTGAAAATAGTGTGCCAGTAAGGAAGAAAGCAAAAAGTTTAGCCAGTGAAACATTATTTGCAAATTCCGCGATTTTCTTATCGCTTTTTTTCGATTCTATCGATTTTTGAACAAGGCTTCTAGTTATCGTTTTTTTTTTCTTTTCTTGTGCTTTAACTGCTAAAGATTTTCATTTAGGGGCATTGTGTTTTATTTAGGTTAATAATGCGTAAGGTAGCTAAACATACCGCGTTATTGAGGGAAAACATAGAATTACATATTTACATACTTAAATAACTAAAACATAAAAATGTATTTACAGTTCCATATCATATTGCAATATTAGAAATAATAAAAAAAAAGATGTTAAAGCGTCGTGATAGTGATCTCAACCCATATACCAACATTGTCCACGCTATCCAGCTGTCATTTTTTGTATGTCCTTTATCACCGCGAGGTTTCATTTGTTTCATCTCATTATTTAATTCAAGTAAAGCTAAGTCAAATACTTTTTATAAAATAATAATTTACAAGTATACAGTTCAATTCTTTGATTTATCCTCTACACTTTCTTATAATAATATGCCATTTTTGGGCAAAGGGTATATTCCTAAATTACTATTCAAAACAGGCCTAATTTTGTTAGCAGTCTTGTAGTAGGAACATAAAAACTGGTGTTTTCAAAATAAGAAATTTGAAATTGATAAATAGTTTTATACAATTCTATTTAGAACTAAATTACGAAACTTTTTTACATTTATGAAAAAAATTACAACAAATTTTTACTACTTTTTATGTAGGCCTAAAGTTGAACTTTTTCCTTTCGTTACTGAACATGCTTGTTTCTTGAGCTAATAACTTTGTTAATATTACTTCAATAATTTGTTTAATGGCATATTAATATGAATTATTTGAATCTTTATCTACAAAAAATCTACGGAACACTTTTTGAATCGGTTTAGAATAAACGTATAAAAACATGGTTGAAACACAAAAACTTGAACGATTTTTAAAAATTTGTAAGTTTACTACCACTTTGTGAGCTTACCGTTAGAGATAGGGAAAAAATTTAAGAATACAATTTTGTTCAAAATCTAATTTTCTACTCGCAAAATGTTATTATTTTTTAAATTTGACTTACGGTTAAGCCACAAACTGGCTTTGGAAAAAAGCTTACACATAGAGAAACGGTCCGGCCGCCATTTTTATTTTATTTAAGGAGTTAAAAAAAATGGAAAAAACGTGTATATACATGGCTCGGCCTAGGAATAAGGAACATTCATGAAAAAATCCCATCAAAATCGGTCAAGGCGTTTGGCCGTAATCGTGAGACAGACACACAGACATTTATTTAAATGATTCAGTTTAAGTATTGGTATGTTAAATACTTTTAATTTCAGTTTATACTTGTGCTAAATAATATCAGTATTCCGGAATATAATTTGTACTATGCAGTTACATAAAAGAGTTATCCCGCATTTTTATAGCACCATCTATTTTACTTCTAAATTTTATTTGCTCATGATATATCTTTTCTTCACCTTGAAATTTTGCATAAATCTATGCGATACATGTAGGAATAACATGGTATTCTAACATTTCCAAAATTAAAATTTTAAAACTACAAAAACAAGCAAGTTTGAATTTATTTACAGTTGATAATGTTACATATTAAATTAAAGGCTATTGCAATACAATTTGCATATGTAAGGGATCTACAAAACATCCCTCTAGCAACATCAGTTGCAATCTAAGAGTATTTGTAATACTGCTATTTCCGCAATTTAAAAATCTATACTAAAAAAAGTACCCAATAAAAAAATATTTTTATTGTACCTAGTTGGTATTACTAATATCCAAAAATCATGTAAATCTGGGATAAGCTGATTAAAAACTTACTTTTTATTGGTTGATTTGTTACAGAATGCCCAAAAAAGTTATTAGAACTAGAAGTCTATATCTTTCCATTGACTGTCTGTTTCAGCACATGCGTGTTTACAAAAAAAATCTTTCGATAAAATGTTTTAAGAAAATTAATCAACATTTGTTAACATTGTTACTATTTTGATTTTGAGTTATTATGTTGAAATTCATTATTTTAATACAATTCGTTTGAAAATGGCGGCCACTCAAATCTTTATTAAAGTAAACCTTCAACTATTAATTTTCCAAAAAATGCAAGACTAAGCAAGATTTGGCATTTCTGTTTATTTTTTTGTCTACTTCAGAATAGGCTAATGGAACAACATTTTTAGGAATACATTTTGTTGGTTTTTTTATAAATTAGAATTGGAGTTTTATTAGTTAGTTGTCTATTTACAGTAACTGTTTATTAATCAACGAATTTATATTTTAAAACACTTTATGTAAATCCATAGATACAAACACAGTTTTTAAATTGGTTTAGGAAAATTGTAGAAACTTTCAAGTCAACTTGAGTGAATTTAATTTTTTCGATGTGAAAGAAATAATTTGATTTACACAAAAAATAGCACCTAATGATTTTAATAAAATATACTTAGACAAATTATTCTTGAAATGATTTATAATTAATAGTTTTAGAGTAATTTAAATGTCAAAACATTAAATTCTTTCTGGAAATGTTTTGGGTGACAATAATGAATAATAAATAATTTTGGGTGACTACAGTACTAATAAAAACTAACAATGTAAACAATAAACCGAAAACTGGGTTTAGTTTTGTAAAACATTTTCTAAAAAGATTTTAAACATACGGACAGAAGGAATATGAGACGAGAGAGAATGTTACTTTATTAAGTTTAGATTTTTTATCCAAGGAACAATACCATGAAATTTAATTAGTTTAATTGTCTAATTTTGATGTGACTAAATACTTTCTTTATGGAATGTAGATAAAACTATTGTTTGAACAAGTAAAATCCAAAGTAAAATCCAATTCTTTACTAATAAAAGACAAAAATATTCAATCAAAATACACAATACAAATGCATTGATTGATAGTTTTAAGAATACGTGATATTTCAAATTGTATTTAAATTAACACATTAAAACCATATAATTTTGTTTTACAGTATTGTTTTCTACTTTGAAAATACAATTTACATCTTCGACTTTGTTTCACAGATGTTTGTGTTTATGATTTTATTCTTATACGAGTTTAAATTTATCAACTAATAATATAATATTCTATTTAGGCCTATGTAAGTTCAGTAAAATTTTGTGTGAAATTCTTTTGTCACTTTTCCTTAGGGTAAAATTTATTTTTATTTTTAAAACAAAATACAATTTTGATTTCATTAACAGTAAATTATAAATTCAAAGTGCAAAAATATAAACAAATTTTGTTATTTATAGTTGATATTTTCAATAAATAAATAAAGAAAACCCAAACCGCACTAAACAATAAACTAGGCAGGTTTGTACACTAACTTGTTTTTTATCCACCTCAAACGTATCGAGCAATTTTTTAAGTTGTGACATTTTACGATGAAACAACGTCACTATCAATCTACAGTTTTTAAATAACTCTCATCGCATTTTAAAAATCAATTGTTGTAATGTGCGGGAAGTTGTTCAATATCACGTAAACTATAATTCTTGGAAAACAAAAGTTCTAACATTTTCTTATTGATATTTTCTTATATGCAAGACAAAAACATGATTTTCAGTTGAATTATTCGAAAAGCAGAAATACATATGAACGGCTTGTATTATATACAGCTTATAAATTGGAGTTTTCTGCAAAATTAAACGTTGTCTGCATAAGGTTTTTGCTATAAGGCAAAAGTAAAAAATAAGTCTGTCATCAGTAAAAACTTAAGAACTTACAAAAGTAATATTCTAGTTTGATTGTTTTACTAATGTAATATTATAGGTCAGTCTTTTCTTTTATGAATCCACTCGCTAAGTTCAATACATTTACTAGAGTGGTATTGAACACCCTTATAGTATAATAACATCCTTTACCTTACCTTTACCATTACCTTATAGTATAATAGTTCTTGAGTTTAGTAGTTGAAGCTAATCAGCTGTTCAATTTGCATTGTTATCTCTATTAGTTTTAGGTTAGTTTAATTGTTGGTATTCAAGCTGCTGGACTTAATCAGCTTTTACTTGTTTGCATTGGTGTTATTGTTGATAGCTGGTCTTATGAACACAGCAACTTAGTAAATTCATATTTAATTTTAACGTTGTGGTTATTTAAATACATCCATGTTATTCTAGTGCAAAAGTAATGATTAAATAATTATCGATTGTCATAAACAACTGAATTTTGTCAAAACAAAAATATATTCAGTTACCATTTTCCCATTAATTTGATCGTTCTAGTTCTTTAGATCTACAGTACAGTACAGAGGACAATGGATCTATTAAGTATTACAGTAAAAATTCTCAAGAAGATGGTGAAATGCTGCAGTTAGTGCGGTCATCCATGTTTGCTACAATGCAGATACTCAGGTTCGATTCTGGAACGACACTTCTACCCCGTCAACAAAAAGTAAAGACACAAGCAAACTATTCTTAAACCTATGTTGACTTGACTCTCTTCTTTTAATGGCTGGATAAGATAGGAGTTGAGTTCAACTGCAAACGAGAATTCTCCCAATATTCCCCAAGGCCGACTGTTCTGAAAGCGAAGAATCTGGAAAACCAGTGGAGGAACCCAAGGAGTTTAATTTTGTGTTTTTTGTCCTAAGTATTACTTTTGTTTGTTACGAGTTTTTGGTAAATTATTTGCTAAACTGAATTAATGTTAAATTTGTGTTAATTATTTAATGTTTCTATCAACTTTTTTTAGTTGCCAAGCTGATTGTTAGATGATATTACCAAGTGTAGAAATATTATCTGGTTATGGTAACATAACCTAACTGGAAATTTAATGTTCATTTTCCCGTCGCCGATGTCTCCTGTTGGTCACTCTATTATCTCGTTATAAAAGTCCATAAACTCCGGCGGAATATCATAGATATAAGTGCCCTTATATCATTCAGTTTTTGCTTTTTGATAGGTATTTTACCAGTTCCATAGGCTTGTTTTGTTGGGAATTTCGGATCTGGAAGGGCAAGATGAGAGATCTTGTAAGTACGATCCCTTCAACAAATGTTCTAGAAATGATAGTTCCCTTCATGGTACTAGTATATGTATGTAAAGTGCATGATGGAACTGAAACCAAAATACACATTTTCTTCCTTATGCACTATCTTTTTTCTTGTTTCTTATTGAAATGCATGTTTTTATCAACTCCTGCCACCAATTCTTAAAATCCAGCATATCGGCATTATTAACCTTTCTTACAACATTAATTCCCCGACTGAGTGCTAGTAATGATTATTTCAGTAAGTATGTGCACTAAGTAAGTATATCATGTTTCCTAAGGCTTCGTTTCATAATTGCAAAGTACCATACGCACGGCAAAAAGGAGTGACCCCGAACTGGGTAGTACTGCTCTATTTCGTAAAACCTTCCACAATAAGTAAGTGCAAGAAAAATTATATTTAAGGGATGGTTTTGTTTTTCCCTACACAATTGTCTAAATAATTATGAAACTCTTTAATTTCATTTCAAACATATGATAAATAACCGTAAACAATTGAGCAGAATTCATCCGGACCTGTTCTGGCCTTACCATCAATGTTAACCATAAATATCAGCTTTATTTTCAATAATAGAATTAATACGAAACACAAGATCTATATTCCACTGTCAACTCTTTTCATCTGTAAACCTTCTCAATTTACTAGTGGTAGCTTCTAGCTCATTTCTTCATTTACTAGCCTAAAAACTATAATTTCTTTGAACTAAAAACAAATTGATGTTAAATTTTCTAGACACATTAACCTCTCATAACTCAATAAAGAAGTGTACAGTGCGACAACACAACAAACAAAAATCGCGGTTTAATTCCATCAGTGTTACCAACCTATTCGGCATTTCGTGTGTTGGCAAACTCTCTACTCCCTGCAAAAACGTTCTCAGACATCGACATAGGATGTTTTTGCAGAGAACGGATTATTTAATTGAATGAATCAATAGGAAAGAAACATCAGACTAACAACATTTTTGCGTAAAAAGTTGTATTTACCATTACAGAACACATTTCAGTCATAAAGTCAAAACCTTCAAAAAATGTACTTAAAACGTTTGTGCACGGACCGATTAAATTATTGCCGTAAACTCCGCCAATAGCTGGCTAGTTGAAATTTTAGAGTCAGTGTGTAGTCGACGATTATATAATATATTAATCCAGTAATCCACAGTCCTCTGGATAGTTTAGCCTTTTTGGTAGAATAAT
This sequence comes from Philaenus spumarius, assembly GCA_018207615.1. Lineage (NCBI taxonomy): Eukaryota > Metazoa > Arthropoda > Insecta > Hemiptera > Aphrophoridae > Philaenus > Philaenus spumarius. Next base: position 391,222 of record JAGFPH010000605.1, on the reverse strand, counting down.
AGATTAACATGAAACCCACTTTATGTTACAAATACTCCCTGTTACACAAAACGACTCTTTAATCGCCTACAAACACTCGAATTGAACATGTTTATGTAAGGTTATTACTAGTTCCGTATAGTTTTGATCGATGCTGATAGAGAGGAATCAAATAATAAATAAGGGAGGAAATTATTAAAATGGTCAATTAATATTCGTATGCTTAGTAACAAAGGGGCGTATCCACAAAAAATGGCTGATTTTAAATTAGGAGTAAATGACACATAACCTGTTTACTGATTTATAAATTTATTATAATATTTACCTACAATAATGTAATTATTAATTTTATTTCTACATAATGTTAGTTGTCATTATGAATGCTTAAAATGCCATTATTCTTCATAATTTTTAAGTATTTATAATTTTAAAACCATACATACACAGTTACGCCCTTTTGTTTCTAAGGGTTTTGTAAAGGCATATTATGTTACTGTAAAGACATAACTCTAAATTAATTTTATTAAACCTTCATTAAATCTATTTATTTATATTAATAATGTGTTTGCTACATCCATAAAATATTGAATAATACTAAATAAGTTGCTTATTACCTAGAAAAAAATAACAAAATAAAAAATAGAGCGACTTAACGTCAGAATAGAACAATAAAATTTCACTACAGTGAGTGTTAAATTCTGTAAATTCCCTTTTTTCAGATTATTCTATTTTATAATCTTAAAACAAATTAAATGCAAAAAAACCAAAATAAACTAAAGACATTAACACTGGTTTCACAAATTTTCAACTTTTCTATACCTAACAAAATGTTACTCTCTAACTCAATTAAATTATCTCTAAACTATATATATCTCAAAAACCAAATAATAGTTTTAAATAATGTAATAGTAGCCAGTAAATTAACTTTTTCTTTCACTTTTCACTTTAATTTCACTTTTTTCTTTGTTATTAATTTAATGTTCTTCGTCACTGATTTCGTCATCATTTTGAGAGTGGGTTGTCAAAGTTTTATAAAACCTGATGTACGGAAAACGAATAATACCTGAAGAACACAAGTCTTTTAAATCCTTTAATTTAGATTTAGAAATAGGGAGAGCAGTTGAGTACGCTGGTTTTAGTTTGAGTTGTTTTGCGAAGCTTTTACGCAGACTAGATTTTTTATTTCCTTTCACATTAAATTTTTTGAATCCTCCATTCATTGTGTACTTAAAATATATATGATTAGGATCACTTTTAACATACTTAAACCAAACTATTTTAAGCCACTGCACTACGTCTCCTTCAATATCTACTTTTTATTTTTTATTAAGTTATTACTCATTTCTTTGAAATTTATGATGTCATTATTATTAATTTATTTTACTTCATAAGGATTTCTTTCCTAGCCATGCGTATAAACTGTATTCCATCCTGAAGGTTCAAACACATGAACCTTTTTTTTAGCCTTTTCAATCATAGCATGGACGGAATCAACTTCCATCTGTGTATGTCCAGGCGTTAAGTATTTGTGGTGTATTTCTGGAATATTGAAATTTTCTATTGCATATAGAAACATACCCGATATATTAAAATTGCGATTTTTCCCTCCGCAACTATCGCTGTAAAACACAATATTTTTTCCATCTTGAACTGACTTCAGGTAGTCATAAACACAAGATGCTACTTCATTTGACCCTCTTTTAGCAACTGTTTCATCCCAGGTAAAACAAATGGCATTATTAGTTACAGGATTTAATATTGTAAAGCTATAACTTGCAAACCTACGTTTATAGAATAAAGCTTTAGCATTTGTATGAGGGCAGTAAAGAACAGCTTGTAAATCAAATTCTGCCATGTGATACAAGCCACTAGTAGAATTAATTTTGTCCTTATTTTTTTCTCCTCGAGCAAGATTTTTATTTTCGAAATGTATTTTAAACTCATCTTGGTAAAGTTGCTTATCAATCTCATTCATATTGTTGAATTTATAACATAAGTCACACATATATTTTTTTGGTTTATGAAATGAGAGGTTGAATTCTTTGTTGAAAATATCTCTGTAGAGCCAGTTCTTTTCAGGAATGATTCCTTCATCTTCACATTTGGTTTTATATAACTCATACATCGTTGGCAAATTCAAAGAATCATAAAGATACTCTTTGCTAGAATTACTTCTGTTGTAGTGAGAAGGCACTCTTGGAAAGGAATCAATATATGTTCTTTGATTAAGGTTCTAGCTTCAATAGGACGAGCAATACCTGGCGTATTACAACCTCGTTTATCGTTTCACGTGACATTAGCACTATCTCTTGAAGCAAGAGCAACACGCACACATTTTTCTGAAACTGACAGCGTTGACAAGAAAAACCTTTTACAAACTGACATTTTTTTCCCATTACAAATCAGGTGATATTGTAATGTACACTTTCGCCTGGATATGTTAGCTGGTAGTCTAGTTGAAGCTTTATCTACTTTGTCAATTAAAGAACTTACGTAACTTCGACGACTATTTAGATCAGACATATTTTTCCAAAAAGATGAAAAAATCACTTGCCTCATTTCTTCATTTATTCCCCTACAGCTCCGTACACACAATTCTTGACAAGGCACAGCTCTTATTTTAACTGCTGATTGAATCTCTGCTTTTACATTAAAATATTCTTGACCAGATTGTCGACTAACCTTTCGCTTATTTTGTTTCCAGTCTTTAGGATCAGCTACTCTGCGTCTTTTTCTTTTAGGAGCACATTGTTGTACGTCATCGGAAGTTTCAAAAGTTTGACTATTATCTTTTGGCCTAACTTCTATTACATCTTCTTCTGATGGAAAATATTCAGGATCATTAATATCATCAGTGGTAGTATCATTAATTCCATCAACAATAGTGTCATTTGGGGCACATAACAAAAAACGATCTGGAGAATCTATATTATCTAAAGTACTTTCTGTGTGAAGAACTGGTTCATTTAATAAAATGGTGGAATCTTGAACTTTTTCTGGTTCGGAAATGTTATGTTCCGCATTAAGTAACGGAAGTGACAAGCAATTACTTTGGGTAGGCCTGTTTTCTGATTCTGGTCAAATAATATATATTATACTGTCACCGTAATTAAGATTTGCAATATCAGACACAGTTAAGTTATTACTTAAACTAACATCACTTTCACTTTTATTAGCTTCAGTAGTTTCAGATATAATAGCCACTTGATTATTATTTTGTGGTCTATATGAATTATTCTGAAAGACAGAATAACATGGTGTAATCTCTTGATTCTCTACGCACTGTTTTTTTGACATTTCTAAAATTCTTTCTGTTCGTGAATACATCTGAAAAATATGTATAATTTTAAAATTGAAAACTAAAAACACTAGTTACAAAAAATATACTTTTAGATTTGTTTGACGGATAACAAAATTATTACATGATAGAGTTCTCTTGTAGTTACGTTAAAAAGGCTTTCTGTAGTCTATAATTTTTTATAATTAATGCGAATTAGAGAATCGAAAAATAACTTTTAAACTAATCGTTAGGTCACTAAGGCCAGGTTATCTAAATGACTAAAAAATTCAACCTTAAATTACATTTATGTCTTTGTGAAACATTGGTATAATTTAAAAAAATACTGATACCTACACCCTAATTCTGCTATACTTTAGGCCCATAATGGCTTAATAATTATTAATCACAATATTAATTGGTACATTATTTAATCTGTAGTAAGTTAAACATTTGAAAGCATTAAAATTATATTAAATCTTGTACATTAAAATAGGATAGCTATATAACAAACACATAACTTTTTGACTATAAGCCAATAAAATAATAATTATAATATAAAAATATTTTTAAAACATTTTATGTAAAGTAAATAATTTGGTAATTACTTTACATTATACATTACTAATTGCACAACTTATTTGCCTTAACTACTTTAATAGATAAGATGAAACAATTTAGAACACAATAGATAACTTGTTTTCTTTCTGTAAAGTTTAATTTAATTGACCTAAATCATAACCTAAAAGTAACCTAAACTGAATTTTATAAAGTAGGCCTACTATACCTTTGTTTCCCTTGAATGTTATTATTTTCATGAAATTAACACTAAAATAATTTCAAAAGTATAAAATTACACAGTACAGAAATAAACAATAACTACTTTAGTTTATAAAATAATAGTTGTAACTTAAATCGTATTCACTTGACAAAGAATTGCTATTTACAATCCAATAAACAATAATTATTGCAAACATAGATCAACTAAAACAGTAAGACACAGACAGGCATAAGTAGACTTAGGTTCTATCATACAGATGATTCAGTTTGATTCCATAGAAGTAAAAAGGCGTATCTAAAGATACGCCCTCCTGTTATTTATTTTTAGTAACTAAATTTAATAACAAAACGGCTCATACAAACGCCCTTATGTTAGTATCAAAATAGACAAAAATGAAGATAAGCCAACTCTAACCTCTTCTTTAAAATCAGTTAGAGATACGCCTATATGTTTCTTAGATTCTGCTTTAAAAGTACATTATAATTACTCCTAAATTAAAATCAGCCATTTTTTGTGGATACGCCCCTTTGTTACTAAGATACTGCCCCTTAATGTAGTAAGCAGTAGGCCCTAAGACTTTGAACAAATTTACCGTATATTGATAATAGCCAAACTAGTCACTGCTACTGGAAGTGTGGATTTAGCAACTATTAAAGTTTCATTGGCATAGGTACCAACATAAGTGGTTGTACTGTAGTATTAATTTGAATAAAGGCACTTCTCTTTGTATTTGGTGTATAAAATAAAATGTTTGAGTCAGTTTGTGTATTACTGTGTTAAGTACAGTTATAACGCTACTTATGGCTGTAAAACCATAATTAACAATTCAAATTAGTCCAGTGTAGACAGAGCAAAAAAAGTGAGGTCTGCTGGAAAAATTCCGAAGTTAATGGAACTTTTACAGGTTGTACGGGGGTGCTGTGGGATGACTGTTAAGTTTTCCAACTCGAATATCCCGTGCTAACTTGGGGAGGGGGGGGAGCCAAAAACACTTAAACATTTTGGGACTTTTGTTGGGTTTTCACTCATAACTTTTAAACTAAGCGGTTTTCAACCGAAACATATATTTCCAAAGATATAGAGTAGTAAATTGTATACTATTTTGTATCCTTCAACTTCTTAATAAACTTAATGTTAACCGAGATACAGGAGATCAAAGTTAGAGAGATTTTCTCAAAACGGCAAAAATTTGCCAAAACCTTAGTTTTTGGCCCTCTAACTATCAATTACCATCAGTTCTATGGTAATTATGGTAATCACTCATCGATATCGATATTGAGGAGGGGGGGGGAGTCTGCGGGAGAAGTTTAAGGATACAAAATTGTAGCAAATTTACTGTTTTTAAAAATAAATGTTTTGGTCTAAAACTGCTTGGTAACATTCCGAAAATGTTTATGTTTTTCGACCCCCCCCCCCCCCCCCCCGTTACCACAGGAACCTCGAGTTTGGAAACTTGACAGAGTCATCCCACAACACCCCGAACAACATGTGAAAGTTCCATTAACTTAGGAATATTTTGAAGGTACAATGTACATATCTACTGGACTAAATTATGTTATGTTACACATTAACATTAATTATAACCGATTGATTGATTGTGTGTTTTACTAACTAAATTTACTGTTTCAGTTTTGTTTATGTTTATGATGACCTACCAAGATTTAAATACTCCAAACAGTACTTTAAAAGATGTAAATAAACCAACAGTTAGTGTAACGGTGGGCTCTAATACTGCCTCCAAGGATTTCTATCAGGTCAGTTTATTCAACCACAATTTTATATTAAACATACCTAATTAAATTGTTATATTTGACTGTTATTTATACGGTAATAAAATACAGTGCACAATGTACCTATTACGCATGTCTTTAAGTAATTTATATTTTACTAACGTTTTTGAAGGGAGAAGCGTTTGTAATTTCAAAATTATCAACCTACTTTTCTATATATAAATACAATATATGTCTATACTAATAAACTGATAAATATATTAGCAGTCAAGTGCGGGTAAAACTCGCATTGTAATTGTTTCGTATCATAACATTTAAATTTCACTAAAAAGTAGCCTAATTCATTTTCCACTTTTAAAATATTTGTTAAATGTTTTACATACAAATACCTACAGAGGAACTGATACTTGAGTTTGTATATGAGATAACAATAAATGAACGATCAATTTATTATCATGTACATGAAATAAATTATACTCTTTAAATTATACAATATTTAAAATCGATACGGGATACATGTCAACTCTCCAATTAAATTAAATACCCCTATAATTTAAATTGGGAATCTAATAAATGGACATTTAGGAGTTAAATTGCATAACATGACTCAGAACCTGTAGAATAAGTACTATATCTATGTTCCTATCTATGAATTTAGATATAGGGGTGAAGTATCGAAATACATTGTAGGACGTTGTAACACACAGTAGTAGCAAAGGTAAGTATATTTGTTGCCATTTTATAAAAATTTAGGTGGAAAATATCAGAGTTAAAATTTAAGTAATTTAGAGATGAAAGTAATTTCTTGTATATATTGTATATTTCCTTAAGATATATTTCATTTCCTTTAGAGTCTAATAACTTGCAACTGATTTGTTTAAAGCAATTTTATTTAAAATACAATTGTCAAAAATACATTGTTTAGTTTTTCATTTGGAAATACGAAAAGCACACAGTAAAATAAAAAATATAACGCAAAAAGTGGTAAAATAAAGAAATATAGTACATTTTGACAAACAGACTTGGCTATCATCTTAATAAATGTAGGCCTAAGTCTAACAAACACACTCAAATATAGAGGAAAGTGTATAACAGTTTTTTATTAAGAATGTAAATTAAATTTCTTAATTTAATTAAGACTACAAGCTAAACACGTGTTCAGTCACAATTTCAAAATTTTACAGGAGAGCATTTTTAGTACTTGAATCTTGTGTGGACTTTACTACATTGATCCTATGTTGACGAAAAAAATCTTTATATGGCCACTATAAATCTAAATATGTTTGCATAATTTGGAAAATTAAATTAAGACTGCAATACTAAAAAAAATTATTATTAAGAGTTTAACAAACTGTATTTGCCAAAAACGTGTTTAGTCCACCTCTTAAATGCTAAAAGTAAGTTCAGTCAACTTGAAAACATAAAACTACACTAATAAAAAGAAATGTTGTAATGAAATGTTTGTAAGAAATGTTAGTGTGTCTAAAATCTAAAACATATTGTCTAAACTTTCTTCTTCTTTTTCTGGTCGTTTTTATTTTTCTTCTTTTCCTTTTTTCCGTCAATGTAAGGAAGCGTTGTAAAAAATTCTCTGGCCTTTTTCCCGCAGAACTGCTTAAGTACTTGTACATCATCATACATGATATCGGCAACAAAGCTGAAAATTTACATAAATATTACCTAAATTTCTTTTACTTTGGTGGCCCTAATGAAGCCGCAATAGCAGAACAACCTACCTTGTTAAGCCTGGTCAGGGTGCAAGAACTCTCCAGGTTGTAGAGCAGGTAGTGTGATGCTAGCAGGTGGACGTCTGATATCTGATGAAAACCAAGGTCCGTTGTAAGTAGGCCTGTAAAACAGTTTTGTTTCATCTTTCAACATTTTTGCTTCTCGGATGGGTCGTGTTGCAAATGGACATTTTTCTTTGTACTGCTCTTTCAAGAAAGTAGTCCAATCACGTATCATATGTTGTTGTACTGCAATTACCTTGAATGGCGATGGCTTTGATCTTGCTGCCCTAAAAACGTTGTTCCACTCCTCTAGTGTCTCAAGTGTACTTTTTTTGTTCACTAGAGATATGTTTTTATCACATTCCAAATAGGAATTTCCCCTAATTTTAAATGTTATCAGAATTTTGTCAAATCGTTTGATGTTATGAACCAAATTATACAAATACAAAAACAAGGGGTAATTTTTGTTTTGCCCGGAGCAAGAGTCGCAAAAGATTTCCAGGTCTCTTATATTTCTGTTGAGAACTTTATTCACGTAGTTGTCCAAAAATCTAACGACTTCATTTGCACTTTTTTGCCGAGGGTTTCGTCGTAGGTGTAAAAGATAGCATCCCTGTTCGACAATTGGTGTATGTTGAAATTGTAAAAAGACAACTGCCTTTTGTAATATACATCGTTCGAAGTTATATTAGGTACAGGCAAGTTCTTCTGGTAGTCCATACATATACATTCTTTGTTAGAAAGTACTTTACTTTGTGTCCTTGCTTTTCTTTTCCTTGTATAGAATGTGACAGCTTTTAACTTGTGCAAATTATTTTCATTACTTACGGCAGTAATTTCCTTCTGACTTGTATTTTCTGGTCTTTTCCAGTGGTTTCAGCATGTCTAAGATTCAATATTTTAAGTTCTGCTTTAAACTTGTCGCATATTGAACATGTGTCAGTTCGTGGGTATCCGAACGACAAATTAAATTTTTTGTTAAATATTTCTCTGTAACTCTCATAAGATACATGTAGATTTGGGTATTTGATTTTGTACAGTTAGTGGCATTTTTTAATTGACAATTCTTCAGGCAGGTATATTTTGTCAGTTTTGTTCAGCCCATAATGGCTTCTTGTTCCTCTGAAGGAGTTTATGTGGTCATAGACTGCATTATTTTTTTCATCGGATAGATGACAGGGGTGTTTATTTAAATGATGACCTCTGCGGTTTTTTGGAGCTTGGACTTTTTCTTTTATTGTACATTGCACAGTTTCCAGCCTAGCCTACCTATGCCATGTAACGATATATGAAAGCCTTTTTGCAAACAGAAATTTCCTGCATTTTGTCATTTTGTTTCACCCTCACCATATAGCGGAAATTACAGTCACAACTTTTTGCGTCTTCTGCGAGCAACTAATGTAACTGAAATTAATGAAGTTAAGTGTGCTGACTGGTCATTCCAGTTTCCTAATGAGTTACAAACTTTTATTATTTCTAATTCTTTCAGCGCTGTTAATGACTTTAAAGCAACCAAACATCGAACAGTTACAATCTGGACCTGTTTCATGAGTAGTAGCTAACAGCTTTTTATTCACATCAGTTAACCTACCGTGTCTTGGTCTTTTTTTAGTTTTTTTACCTGAAGAAGGCTTTTCCAGTTTAGTTAAACTGAACGATACACCAATCACTCAATTCACAAACACCGGGGACAAAAACTACCTCACTTCACTTGTTCACTGCCTCTAGTCAACTAAGCACATGGCTGCCTTTGACGCAAGTGACAGAGCAAGCCAGGACTGAACACGTATTTAGCATGTAGATGCAGGACTAATTCCACGTTTAGCGTGTGCTTTAAAAATTGATTCGTAAATATCTCTCGGACTAAACACATATTTAGCCTGTCAGTAACACAGGTTTGTAGTGCTCAACGTTGTCTACTAGAATGCGCTATAAACTAGATTATACAAAATTTGGACTGAACACGTTTTTAGCCTGTGGTCTTCGTATATCAAAATAAAGCAGTGAAGAAATAAAAAATACAATTGAAAATATTTTTCATACAATTTTTATTGGAAAAGGGGTGTGTAATTAGGATTTACTTTTCAATATTAGAAATTAAAATGAGAATCATTCTAAAATTACATACAAAAAAAGACTAATTTTTAAAATATTACTGACCATTACACATAATAGCTAATTTTAAACACATTGTATACATAACAATATATGTGTTTAAAGTTAACTTTAGTTGACTGCGTAGTGGTCATTAGGTGTAGGCCTACATTTTCTTGAATATTGAGGACAGAAAAATTACATAAGATAGACGTAGTTAAAATAAATGGAGGAATTGTGTTTAAAATGGATTGCCTTGTACAATAATTAGATAAGCGGATCGGTAATCAATGATTAGGTCCTAAAAAGGGCGTACAGAAAGTTATTGCAGTACTGGAATAAATTTGTAGAATCTTCTATCCCGTTTGATTTACCTGAGGGAAGACGATTTTCAACGGCGGACGCCAGTTGGCTTCGTGCCAATTTTTAATTTCCTTAATGAGGCACAAAAGTGGATTTCATATGTTTTGATCAACATTGATCAAATTTATCACTCTTAAAAGTTTAAGCTCCTTAGATATTTCGGTTTCTGAAATTCAGAGATCAGTGAATTTGCTAGTCAGTTTGAGGTATTTTAATGTTTCTTATGTGTAATGTGTGTATATATTTATTTCTATATTATAAAGTGGGTTTTGAGAATTGTACTTCATTGTATAATTTATGGGAGTATATTATACATTTTTACAGATTAGTTTAGCATTAATTTCAAACATTTTAAGGGGGGCGGTGGGTTTTAAGTGTACTGTACTCTAGAAAATATTACAACAAAGATTTAAAATATACATATATTTTCTCAGAAATATACTTAAAAACAAATACGTCTGAAATATTTCTCATATAAAATTTATATATAAGCTAAATCAGTTACACAATTGTTAAGTCTTTCAGTTCAGTTTCACATTTCAACAGAGACATGGTGTGGCATTTTTGTGGTTATTGAACCAAACTATCACAGAACAATTGAAATTATTTATAAAACCAGGGGATTTATGTTATTTTGGCATTTAACATAAGTGTGAATCGAAAGAAATTGGTCAGGATGCAGATTTTATGACTAATATCAAGTTCAATAAAAGACAGCTCCGAAAATAATCAATTGAATAAGACTTAAGTAATCACATTGCAAATACATCCCTTAAAAAATAATATTACAAAGTTTTAGCTTGTATAAAGTTATTTTAATTTATATTTATTTTAAACATATTGTTTTTTAGCTTCCTGGATTGTAATTGATTTATATTAATAATAGGTTAATTACCTTATGTATCATCCGTCAACAACCCTAATTTTTCCATTGTAGGATTGCCAGTTTCAACGGTAAACCGTCATCTTCAGATCCTTATTAGTGTTCCTTACTCTCCACCTGTTCTGGCATCGTCTTCTTTACACATTTGGCACATTTAAAACATTTGTCACATATATTAAGATTACAAACACAAAACACATAAACAGATTAGAATTATTACAAAAACCGACACACTAAGACATATACAAGTCCCGCACGTGCCTTTCTCGTTACGTTTTCCGGGAATGTCTTCCAGTTTTTCCAACTCACGATTTTCTTTTCTTCTATTCTAGCCGCCATTTTGTGATTTTTTCTTTGTTTTTCTTGGAGTTATGGAACTTATAAAAGTTACGATTTTTCAGTTTTTTGATTTAACTAATTCCCGAATTTTTTTTTTTTTTGTATGCTGGGTTTTACATACATTATTCTACTCTACTACTTTAACTTTAATTATTATAATCTTTAAAACTTTAATTTTCTTATTTATTTTGAGTCTAAGGTGTGAAATCTCACCCTCTTTTCTATAATATTATTTAAACTTTTCTTTGATTTTCCTATAAAACTTTCCTTTTACAAATACTTGTTATGATTAAATTTTACTTAACTTTATTTTTTTTATAATTAAATGACAATTAAACTTGACGATTTTAACTAACTTCTATAATATTGAAAATTCGTTATTTTCTTATTCCACCTTTCTTTTGGGTATACACTTTATTAAACCAAAAACACCTTTCTTTCTGGCTTTTGAAAATATTTGAAATTTTCCCTAACTTTAGACTCGAATTACGTAAGCATTATTTAATATTACGATTTCGTAATTGCATGGCTGACACACCCGTGTTTAGCGTAATGTGTTTCCTTTAGAAACACCCAAATACATAATATTCCTGGATCCTGGTATTCCCTAAAAAATAATTAATTAGAGACTAAGTTCTTTTTGCATTTCTGGACAAGTCAGGGTTCAACAGTCGCTTCCGTAGATAACGCCCCGCTCGACCCAACTTGTTGAAGATTGCACTACATACGATCAAGATTCCATGTTGGCCTAGAAATATCGCTTTTTACAAAATGTTTGTAAAAATATAAATTTCCGGAATTACACGGGTCCTGCCCGTAGTAAAAGATATATATCTTTGAATTTTTAAGTTACCTTTGATTTAATATATCATTCAACAGGCTTAAACAATTTGTTTTAGGAAAATTTACCCCCAAAACTACCCAAAATTCTTCTTTTAATAAAATTTTAGATCTATGTTTTTGCAGTGGCTAATTATTATCACTATGCCAAATTGCAGCTCGTTTCGTCAAACCGTCTCTAAGAAAAACTGCTGTAGCACACAGGCAGACAGATATAGTGATATAGTGCACTTAGTTTTGCGTTTACTTTATTACAAAGAACACTAAAAATAAAGTCGGAACATTTTTTATAAATATAAAAAAATAATAATAATAAATCTTCAAAGCAGCACTTCAACCGATAACTTTCAACCATTTTAAGCTACTAAGTAAACACATAGTATAAAGAGGCAAAACATGATCAGTTTAACTTTGCAGTTTATCACGTGTGTACAGCGTGTGTGAACGATGTTGTGTAGTTTCTTTACTTCATGTTTTTTTGTGGGTAGAACTTCAACCAGTAAATAACTAAAAATGTTCAAAAGAAACCAAGCAGGCATTAGTTCTTGTTAAAGGAGTGAAAAATGCAACATTTAACATGTTTGGATTGGCATTATAGCCATGCTGTTATGCTATACTTCATGTTAAAATCTTGTTTAACCTGCACAATTCAAGCATGGCTTACAATACTTCAAGACATTACTTTAAACAATATAATTATGCTCCTTTTCTGAAATCAAACATTACTTAACTTTTCACAGATATTGTGTCTTTTGAAAGTTACCAAAAGGTCATAATTTATGTTTAACACAGTTCTGTAACACTATTCAAAGTGCATTATACAATTAGGCTTTGTAGACTGAAATTAACCTATTTTTGTTTAATCAGGCTTTTAGCATATATGGATATTATATATTTAGTCAAACCAATACATTTGCTAAAGCAATGTAACAAGCTCTAGATAGCACCAAAGGTTATATTTGAATTAATTCACCTTTAGGCGATTTGAAAGTATTTAAATTATCTGGCTATTGAAAAATAAAAAAATAGGCTATTTAGTTTAGACTATTATGCTTGGAAAGCTTTTGAAAAGTATAAAATTAATACGAAATAATTTCAGAGCATATCTTATAGATTATAACAAGGTTTATCACTTATTGGAAATTCAGACTAGGCTTCTAAAACAAGGTTAATAATAATGTTTTGCATTCCCTGGTAATGTAGATACCCATCCATATTTAAAGACTTAGTTAACTCACAATTAACTCACAATGATTTAATTAGATATAGAAATGATACAGACTTTAAATACTCAAAGCTCTAAATCACATGATGGACCGACGCCGTCTAAACAGAAACAAAAAATGGCTAAACTCAATGACCACATACTGTCTTTAAATCGGTTGGCGTGTTTGGAATAACGTTGCAACACACTTCACACAATTTATTTGCACGGATAAACTGTGCAGTTAAACTGATCGTTAGTGGACTCCTTAATAGTTTCAAAATCTACAAGTTTAGAATTGACATTAACGTAAATATTCAATTAATACCTACACCAAAACTAACATCAATTCAATCTCGTATAGTTATGTGTGTAGTGTGTTATTCGTTTTTCGTTATGCTAAATGTCACAAATACATCTAAACGATATTTAAAAACAGATTTTTACCAAGGGAATACTTTTAATATTAAATTTGCTCGTACTAACGTGCTATGGCTGAAATTTGGTTTAGATTGATTTAGAAATATTTCGTTGTATGTAAAGTTTTAGTTACTGTTAGTAAACTTACTTGAAGTTTTAAATGAAAATAGTTGAACTTTAACAATCATGTACTGATTTTTGAGTCATGTATTTATGTTGGCGACGGTACTGGATTAAATTTTTAGAGATATAAAAAGTGAGTTTCAAAATGTCAAAAACATATTTGTTGTCTACGATCACCAGTAAATGTGCTTATGCCAACCACCTTATCATTACTTAAAAAAGGGTAGTTTTAGGCTTGAAGTTATTAATAATTACATAGTACATATTATTGTATTAAGTAATTGCGATAAAAAGTTATGAAATAGTTGTTAATATTTTACATTTAAAAATGTTTTATGAGTTTAATTTAAAAGTAACCATTCTGTAATAATTACGATTTGAGCAAAAGCTAATAAAATGTCCTTTTCTACTTTGTGAGTTGAAATAATCTTCTGTAATTACAGGTTTTAGCAAAAGATGATGAAAATTTAGTTTTTTGCCCACTGAGTTTAAATATTTTACTGGCTGAGATAACTATTGCCGCAAGGGGGAATACTTCTAAAGAATTGAAAACTGCTCTTCATCTTAACGTTGAAAATAAAGACATTGAATCTGGGTATAAGGATCTTTTAAAGGATCTTCAAGTAAGTATTAGTATTGACAGTGGGGAGGCATTAATGTCAAGGTATTCTTGGATTCAAACTGCATATTGTTATATTATTTTAGTTTCAATTACCATAAGGCGGAAATTAGATAATAGAACTTCCACACAAACTCATATTATTTATTTAAACTGACAATGATTTTACTTGTCATGTTTAAATTTTGTACATATATTGAATATATATTTATTATTTATCTAAGCTACTTTTATTATCAATATTTAAAGAAAATTGTAGTATAGTGTGATATCTGAAAGTACGGCTGCAATAAAGTTGTTGGTTATTAGTGTTTTGAAATTGTTTTTGTGACTAAGACTAAACTGGGTATATTTGACCAAGAATCTTTAATCCTCCGCTGAATTTATTGTACAAAAGGTATTTTAAATATAACTTATATCTCTAAGTATCTTTTTTTTTGGTTATAACTCATGTCTATGAGAGAATAATTCACCAGAAGTTTCAACATCAGTCTATTTATGTCTATTTTAACGATGAATTTGGCAGCTAGCTGTGTGTAGTAGATAAACAACAAAGACATTTAATTACAAATATATAACATCTTAAGATTTATTCTCTAAAGTTTTGCACATATGTGTTCTGTAATATAAATTATGTTTGTTAGTTCTTTTCAGGATGACATCTTGAAAATTGCAACTAGGATTTACCCCAAAATAGGAGTTACTCTTGTGCCAGAGTTTGTGACAACAGTTCAAACTAATTTCAATTCCGATGTTCAGAAATTAGATTACTCCGACGGTGTAAGTGCTGCTAAGATTATAAATACTTTCGTAGAGAACAGTACAAATAACAAAATTCATAACTTAATTAGTGGTAAGTAACATTTAATTTGCACTATTCTATTATATGTGTATGGCGAGAATTACATTAAAATATTTGGGTTGCAAGGGTATTTTGACCAGGGAATAATCATTCCACAGAACTTACAAGCCCTAAACATATCAGGAAGGTCCTTCATCATTCACTTTTGTCTTCACCTAACATCCTACCCATCACAAGAAGCAGCAGAGTCCAATGGATGTTTACTCCTGTCCTCATCAACAATAAAAATTGGGTCTGCGTCGGACCAGACGGTGGAAGTTATACTTCTTTGGCCATCCAATGGTATAGACAGGTAGACCTACTATTGATTTAATATATTTTGGGAACAACTAGTCGTAACTTAGAGTGGCCCTACTATTTTGTAGATGATAGCCTATTCTTTTATAAAAACACTAACCTACACAAAAGGCATATTTTAAAATTAATATCCCATTTTCCTTTCTTTGTTACATAAGCTTATGAATACTATCGTTGCATCTGTTTGGTTGGTCACAGTTAGTCTGGGGACCATGATCAGTGCCTACTTACTACACCCAGCAAAATGAATGAGCTCCCGAAGTTTCTGCATATCGTCGTGAATCACCCTGTTTATAAAATGTTTAATGACTGCCGAAAACGTGTTCTGGGGGGGACCATGATCAGTGCTCACTTACTACAACCAACAAAATTAATATTGCATTGCCATAGGTCCTTGATAATTGTGCAAAGTTTCAAATCAATCCGACGTTTTGAAGGGGGTGAAAATCACGTCGTGTTCTGGGAACCATGACTTACTTACTAGACCCAACAAAATTAATATTGCATTGTCATCAGTCCTTGATAAGTGTGCCAAGTTTCAAATCAATCCGACGTTTTGAAGTATAGGAAAGTATACGAACATACGAAGAAAGGTATAAAAAGGCACTTTCCGGATTTTACTCCTAACGCGTGACGCGGTTTCTTGACCGACACCCCATCCCAATTACAACGGGCGCAAAAAAGTATAACTTCAAAAATTGGGTGTACCCTTTTTGTCCATGATCATAAGAAGCCTCTTTAAGCTACGGCTATACTTGTACGATCAGATCGGAGCCGAATTTTTCCGAAGGTATTCTTTCTGTGTATTTAAATAGGGGGTGGCTAAATCTATACGATCAGATCAGATCGGATCCGAATTTTTTCCATACTCTGAGAGCATACCGGAACGGGTCGGCTCGGCTCCGCTCTGCGCGGGTCTGATAGATATAGCCACCCCTCCCGATCGCTCCCGATCAGAAAGAACGTTCGGTCTCTTTCGTTAACAATCGGGAAAATTCATGATGAAAAAGGTGATGAAATTCTCCAAATGACTGGAAAAATCAACTAAGTATTCATATAACATGGTAAATTTATATCAAAGGCAGTGGCATTTAAGAAAATAGTTAATTCTTTTAAATAAAATAATTTTTGTATAAAAAGTTTTTTACTACATTACAATTAAACTCAAATACAAAATAGCCTAGGTTAATACTAACTAAGCATAAATGTACAAAGTGTACCCTGAACTTTCTAAATGTAGTGCAAAAGCTAACCAACCTACCCTAACTTATCTGCCTATCAGTATGTATAGCCTATTTAAAAAAAAGACATTTTAAGAAATTGGCTATGTGGAAAAGGTATCTTTATTTATAATTAAATGACTCAAATTTAAAAACAATCATACAAAAAAATAACAGTGATACAGTAAAATAATATGTATCAGACTTTGTATGTATGTCATAGTTTTAATAAATTAGATATAACAAACGCAGTTATATACTTTTATATGCAGATTACTTGAAGATGTTAAAAATTTACTAAAGGACTCGGTTGTTACAAGCTACAAAACAATATTGACTCTTTGATGTTGGAGTAGAACCTAAAACTTCATATTTCTAAGTCTTTATAAGTGTTATCCGTAAGAAACAGTGATAATTTTAACCTTGGTTTTTATTATGAAATTGGCAATACTTAATTGACATACGTAATACTGGACAAATCACAACAGACGCACATTTCGTTTTATTTTTTGTTTTTAATTACGTTGATTCAACTGACAAAAACAACTACAACTTGAAACTTGTTTATTATAAGGCTTTTCAAAATTATTTGCCTATGCAAAATTTAAGTTTAATTTGTGTCCCTATTTTTCTTTGTTTTCTTTCCTCATCCAACACAATCATCAAAAAATCTTCGTCGGTTTCCGAGCTAGATGATTTTGCCATTTACGGTAGTTGTTACAGTAACAGCAAATTCAGACTAACTGATGCACATTGCGAATCTGATAGATTTAGTAGCCACTACATCGGAATTCCGCGACAGACCGGAAAATTCGGCTCCGCTCTGATCTGATCTGATCTGATCGTACAAGTATAGCCGTAGCTTTAGTATACGTTGCCCTTTCAGAATACCTAACATTTTATCCTTGCGTACGTTTTATCTACTGACCGTTCAGGAATCAGAAGGCAACTTGAGCCTTATTGCCAGACAGAGCACAACTACATTTCCTAAAACAATTTGACGATTTATTTATTTGTTTTCAAACGACATGTTCACAAAAATTGTTGAATGAAAAATAAGCATTATTTGGGAATAAGTCACTCTAGATTTTTCCCCGACATCAAAAACGGAAGAGGTTATTGTTCGATATGTATGTATTATGTTAGGTTAGTTTGATATTAGGTTGAACGACCTATTATTGTCGTTACCGTAAAGGAACTTGAAGAAAATGTTACCTAAATTTCGTTTTATTGTCTTTACACCAGAAACAATAGTCAACTCAAATATATATGTCAATCTAACTATGTTTTGTTTTATGAACACTATAGCTGCCGAAATTTTGCACATATTACCTCCAGACATATAAATAAGATATATAGATGTAAGATTTTTATCAAGTTCCAAATTGGGCAAAATCAGAGCAAAGAGGTATAATAGGAACGGTCTATTAAAAAAGTGAAAATCACTTACTTGCTAAATATAAAAATTTTGAATCCGTTTGAAGTTATTTGACGATTAGTACGAAAAATGTTTTTAAATGTTTTTTTTATTACACGAACCATTAGCTCAGAGGATGAAAAAATATTGGTTGAAGAACGAAAAAATGCATAAATCTCTTAATATTCAAAGTATGTATTCCATTTAAAGTTATCGAATACCAAAAGCTAAGACTTGTTTTTACATGTGCCAGTGTTACACGTGTCAAGCTTATTACGAGTAATTTTTATTGAATTTACTAACATGTGTTATCTCTTAATTGTAGCAGACAGTGTTTCCAATGAAACCATCCTTCTACTTGTAAATGCTGTCCACTTCAAGGGAGAGTGGTCAAAGCAATTTAAAAACATAGACTTAAAACAAACATTTTATAAATCAAATGATACAAAAGTAGAAACCGAAATGATGAAGAGTACTGGTAATTACAGTTACAAGGAAATCGTCTCATTGGATGCTAAAGTGTTAGAAATTCCATATAAGGTAAAATTTTAGAAGAATTGTTATTATTATTAAAATATTTGCAGATCTATTGTTCTAAGTGTAGTATCAACATAATTCCATTATTTTTCTGATGGTTGGCAGGTGGCTAAAGATACGTCCAGTTACCAATTTCCTAGCAACAATCCGCTTCTTGATCAGCATTTAAGGAATAGACAAAGTATTTTGACATAAATGTAGTGTTAGCACCAGATAAGTTAAAACTATTCAGGACAAAAATGTATACTAAAAACTAAAGAGAAAACAACAATAAGGTTTAGAATTGTTTAACACTGTTGGAACGAAACAACAGCTTAAGCAAGGAAAAATCGTTGTTACTCTAGTCCCAATTGGAAGTAACATGGACTTTATAAAAATTGATAAAAATATAATAAAGTCAATGCTATATCAAAAAGAATCAATGCTGCGACAAAAAAGAATTTCTGGCAAAATTTGCTAGAACTCGAAGCAAGTACTATAGTGTGGAAATACATTAAAGTAGTATAGTGAACCATTTACAAGTGGATCACAAACATAATAGATGTTAAAAACTCTAGTATTCAAGAGGAAAGCAAGATTATTAAATATTTAAATATATATATATATATACACATATATACATCAAATTCTAAATATCATATCCTTTTTAACTAAAAAAAGATGGATCAGTTTCTATCTAGTAATATTTTATGTTTCTTTCACCGCCAAAAATTAATGTAATTCACCAATAAAAATTGGAGAGGTTAAGGAAGACATTGGACAACTCAGATAAACGACCACTGGAGAAAACATAGTACTTAATGATATGTTTCAACATACATCCGAAGAACTACTAGAAATGATAAATCGTCTGATAAATGGTATAATATGGAGGACTGAATTATATCCAGACGATTGGAAGACTACAGTAATAATACCTTTGTCAAAAACTGAGAATATCCAAATGCTCACCGACCAGACTAAATAAAAAAGTTAGCACAAGGCAATAGAATAAAATCAATCAGCTCTTGATTTAATAGGTCGGTAAGCCAAAAGATGAATCTAAATATCCCAGCTTTGAATTAAAAATGTGCCGTTTTTTTTCAAGGCTGTAAAAACTTAAAGATTCCGTCCTACTGTTACTAAATAATATTAAAATGAGATATAATAATGCACCAAAAAACCTTGACATAAAACTAGATTAAAAAAATCCTACTGCGGAGAAAACATTTTGAGTTAATATCTGAATCAATAACCTACTTCAAACTTACCTTATCTCAATCTCGCACTTAAAAAAAGTTGGAAAATAAACTTAGGGAGCAAATGCGATAGTAATGAGACAATTATACCTGCAGTATATAAGATCAAAATTAACTTATGGTTGAGGCTGTGAAGTATGTGTTAAGCAGCTATATAAATCCCCTTAAAAGGATACAATTAGTTCAGAATTCTTCTCAACGAACATGCCTACGTTGGGCAGGTGCAGCCGTATATAGAACCCTTACATATAATCATAAAACAAATAACCTGAGTAATATTTTAGAAGATCAACGCTCTAGCAAATTGGAACCTTCAGAAATAGCTATCTCTAAATCGCATTTTATACAAGCAGTCCTTAAATTTCAGAATTAGTCTGTGTACAGATTGTATTGGAAACAGTAATTTCAAATCAGTTTTATCAGTTGATGCTCCCGCCTGTGTGGTTATGCACAACACCTTGAATAGTGACCCCTGGGAAGGTAATTAAAGGTGACACACATACAGAATAACTAAAGCATTTGATATGTTCAAAGTTGTAATTTTATCGTTAAACTATAACCTAGACTAGGTTTTGTGTTGCATAATTAAAGCTAGTCACCTGTTATAAATTTGAACTGCGATCCCTTTTATTTCCATATTCTTTCCAATAACACCACAAAACCTAACCTAGAAGTTGTAAAAATAACCTTAATGTGGTTTACTTAGTTATTTAACTTGTGTTTGAATATTAAAGCGGATGAGCGAAAACAGTTGTATGTTTAAATCGTTGTTCAGTGTTGGCAGCTGTTTATTTGTTTTAATAAACTAAACTGTTTCTTTATATATACATATTTTTTTATTAAAATAAAAGTTAAATACAAATCATGCCTTTATTATGATAGCTATTTCATACGCCTTAATCCTGCTTTTCTTTCTTGGCATTATACATTTTGAGATCTAGAAACTGTTTACTCGGCTGAGAAACTGTAAATTATTATAGTGGGGATATGAATTATAGTTATTATTGTACTGATACTACATATGTTTCCTTTTTATACACTTTGTCCTTAGCAACTTAAATTTAACAAGTAAATTAGTAAAATGATGACTAACGTTTATAATGTTTTTTGTCTTAGAAAAAAGAATATAAAATGATAATTGTATTGCCAAATAAAATTGATGGACTGCGTGAAATGGAAAATAAACTTACCAACTTTGAAGAAATATTTAATAACTTAACTGTAGAAAAAGTGAAAGTGACTCTTCCAAAGTTTCAGATGGATATGACAATAGAACTTAATGATGCGTGTAAAAAAGTAAGTAGGCCTACTAATATTTTCACCATAAACGTTTACTTTTTATCATAAAATGCTATTTAGATAAGGCTTTGGGTAAACCTTTTAAATTCGATACACGAAAATGTCGTGTATAAAAAATATTATAAATTAAAAGATAATAACATATTAGTTTGCTTAAGTGATTATGTTGATAGACCTGGCAACACTGTCAGTTGGCTTTCGTGATTATTGTTGATGACTAATAACACTTTCTGTTAGCTAAGATTAAAGTGTTTAATCCAGTTATATTTGTTTACAATTCAGTCCATTATTATTTGTTCACTACTACTTTTTTGCTTTACCTTTACGAAGTTGTTCTAAAGACTCTTCTGTAAAAAAATCCTATTTCAAAAAAACATTGGAGTGTTTCGATATTTTTGAAACACCTTGTATTTGAAGCTATATGTAGGGGTGTACTTAACACACATTTTAGAAAACTTACAGTACTTGGTTTTTACCTTGTAGCTCAATCCTTACACTAGGGCTTTAAATAAGCCTTTACCAAACTTGTTACTTCCTTCTTGTAAATATATAAGTTATTAGAAAATATAAGTTGCACTTAGCAAATAATAATCATTTTAAATGAATCTTAATTTCAGCATATTATTATTTGCAAAGTAAAAACTGCTTTTGTAAAATTATAACAGAAAAGGAATTACATTCAAGAAAGTATGTGGTTGTAGCACATGGAACAAAATGTAGCAACAAAAGTGATTTCTAAATGCAAATTATTATATATATTTTGTTTCAGTTGGGTATACAAACTATGTTCACGCCTGTGTCAGACCTATCTGGTTTAACAAAGGATCACATATATGTAAGTAGAGTTATTCAACATACATATATAAAAGTTGATGAACATGGAGCTGAAGCTGCGGCAACTACAGGTAATAAGCGGGACGATTTTGTCTAAACTAAAATTATGTAGATATTCAAAATGTGCTAAAAAAATGGCAATGACAATAATATCTCGAATATTGTTTTAGCAAACACAACAAAACAAACGTAAACATTTACTTTAACAAAATGACATAACTAAGCAAAACTGTTGTTAAATTTGTATCAAATGTGAAAAAATACTTGTTTATAGTACATCAAAAAGTGTTACATTGCAATATTGTTACATTTAAATATTTCTAAAAAGTTTTTAGGATACAATCTTTGCATGTTAGTAAATGTTAGGTCATCCTAACTAAAATGATAGTTTACGCAGAGCCATCAGAAATGTTGAAGTATTTCCGGATAGGCTAATGTACAGTTTTATTGATATGTGAACAAACTTAACGAATAACGAAATAGAGAAACATTACTGAAAGAAAGTTCAAACATAAAAACAAACCTAATCTATTTACTAGTATGAAATTTAAACTATAAAACTATCAAACTTAATTATCATAATTTATTGTTCATCTTCTATAGAGGAATGTCCGCCTCTAACACAGTGTCTAACACTCGTTGCTACAAAAATAATGTCTTTCTATGGCCATAACTTATCAGATTTTTCTGTTTGTGTGTTACTCCTGCTTGCTAAAAGCAAATTATATTGTTATTGGTTTCTCAACACACAATTATTGTCATATGTTTCTTACATATTTTGCATTTACTTGTTTTTTTATTTAGTTTTATTTATATTCATAGTGTTTATACAGGTTTTTTCAGGAAGAATCTGTCAAATTTGACAAACTCAGTCAAATACAAATAATGAAAAAGTTCATATATGCAGAAGTCCGAAAACTCTTTGCTAAAGAGTTACGACTCCTGGAATTCGTGAACATGATTCTGTTACAAATCCTGAATTAAGTCTTACTAAAATTATTAGTTTATTAGATCAACAATTAATTAATGGGCAAATTTATAGGTTATATGTGGGGTTTATACTGAAGATTTAACTGATCCCTGAACTAAATCTTTGTAGTTCGAAAACCTTTTACGTTTAGACTACAATAAATAACTTTTAATTTAAAAGTGAACAAAGATGCGTTCTTAAAAACATTTGTAGACAATTTCACTCTGAGCAAATTTATGTAAATAAAGTCAACAAAAACTTAATTAACTGTAAAAAAAAATTTAACAAACAACTATGCCTACAAATTCTGAAAATCTAGAATAACCATACATTCTGAACTGCATGGATGACCATACAAAACCTTTCAATCTAACCATTAATTTTTGACCCAGAATTTTAGTCACTATTTTTAGTAGAAATCACTTTCACAAATTCCAGTGTTGTTTTTGGCTCATTTAATAATTGTTATAGTGTAATAAGTGATCCAAATAATTAAATATGGATGTTTCTTGCTCTTAATTGTAATAATGATTACTTTTAGTTCAGTTGAAGTACAATTTATTGTGAATCTTATAATTAATTATATAGACCTAACCAATAATTTAGAACGAGCTAACCCTGTTTGTTACAATACCTTAAACCGATTCTAGTGAAATACATTCATCAGTATCACTGCATCTGGTTTATCCTCTCAAGTGATATGTTTGAAGTATATTTGAAATACTTAAAGACCTACCCATCTCAGAAAACTTATTTCTTACAAATATCTCGTGCCAATTATTGTCAACTGTCTGTAAAAACAATTAGATCTCAATTGTTAATAACACAAAATCATAAAATAACTTCCTACTAAAAGACATTGTCGGATGGGATCTTTGAGTAAATCTATACACAATTTTACACGTTAATAATCGATTTCATCCACATGGATTGTCTATACTAATATTATAAAGAGGTAAAGTTTGTTTTTTTGTTTGTTTGTTTGTTTGTTTGTATGTAGGGGGTAATCTCTGGAACTACTGGACAGATTGAAAAAATTGTTTTACTAATAAAAAGCTACAGCATCCCTGAGTAGCATAGGCTATAATTCATTTAGATAAAAGGATGTTTTTATTTCAATATTTGTAAATTTGTTTTTTCTATTTCTAGCTTTTGGATTAGGGTCTTAAAGTGTAGACCTGTTATGAAATATACAAAATAATTTGATTTGAACAATTAACATTATTTACCATCTTAGCTTTAGGGTTATTATTAACCCTACACCTTCTTCATAAAGAAAACATAACATGATTATGTGTATAGAAGGTTCCAACGGGGTTGGCGTGTGGAGCACGCATGGGTTTCCCTAGTTTAAATTAAAGTTCCTCCAGATACTGTGGTCGAACTTTAATAGAACTATGTTTTCGTCACACAATTACTTTTAAAGTTGTCACGGACTACCTTGAACTTTTCCAGCTATGCTAGTAAATTTACTTTATAAAAGTAATTGGGGGTTATTATAAGTGTGTTAAAAAAACCATACATCGAATGGGCACAGAACCAGTTCGTTGGAAGGTGCATCTAGCGTGCAAGAAATTATATTTTATGAAGTGGTTTTCTGAGCCCAAAAAATTATTATTTGTTTTTATATTTTCAGCAATTTCAAGCTTGTCAAAGATGGGAAATCCGATGATATCACCACCAATTATATTTACAGCTGACCATCCTTTTATTTTTATTTTAATGAAAGGTAAAATGATTTTGTTTCTGGGAAGACTAAGCAAATTATAAGTCTGCGTAAAGTGTTACATTCTTTAAAACAAAATTCTTGAGAACAACCAAATGTATAATGAAAGTTGATGTAAATTTAAGCGTATTATTTTACTATACAGTTCTGTTCATGTAAAAAGTTAATAAGTTAAAAATAAAAATATTGTGAATTATTACGTTTAACATCATTTAATTCCTTGCTGCATGCATATTTATGTTATTTTCTTATTTAAAATATATTAAAAAATATACAAATATTTAGCTCTAATATAATAGTTGTATATAGTCGGAGTTTTATATAATGTAATTGAGTTTAAAAGCTTTACCTGGATGTTTAATATTTAGATTTGTTTTAAATAAGTGAAATTATAAAAAAAACACACTCAAATACGTGCCCACGCCCTCACACCCCCCCCCCCCCTCTCCAAACACACACCATGCGGTACGCATATTGCGAGCAAACAAATCTGTTTAGAAACTTGTTTTCAACCAAAAGCGTATAGAAGAATACTAAAGAATCAGTAGAATAAATATTTAAGGCTGGCATGAGGTTTCGAAGACATGTAAAACACAAATATAGTAGGTCAAGGGTTACATCATTATGAAAGTCATTTAAAAATGTACATGTAAAAAGAAGGGGTTTCACTTATTTGGTAATATTTCAAGAATGCAGCCAAAATGACATGCTTATACCTATAGCAATTGAAAGAATTTGAATAAGAATATTTTTGTAATTACCTAAATATAATTCAATAAGTTACTTAAAAGAAGTAAGCACAAAGACACACTAAAGAATATTACGGTTTATTGTTAATGAATAAAAATAAGTTACATCAAATAAGTATTTTAATGAAATAAAACTGTAAAAATACTAATATGTCAAATTAGAGAATTTAAAATAATTAAACATTTCATATTCATAAATAAAACCGATTATGACTCTGCACCAGTAAAAGATAAAGCAACAGGCGAGTATAGTGATTCGCCCTATAGCGGTATCTAAACAGTGCAGTTTTAGCTGAGCGCTTTGACATTGCCTAATTTAAAACCAATTTATAAATCTATCTTTTGTCGTTGAGGAGTGGAAAAACTTAATATTCTTTATAAAATTGCGGATCCGGCTTGCAATTCACTTTTAATTATTAATTTTTTATTGTGTGAGGAAAAAATTCAAACTTGGTACTTAAATAATGTCAACTACATAAAAGGTTAACGAGATTTCAAAAAATATAAAACGCAAAACGGATGCGTATTGTGGTTGTGGTTAAACTAAGACTTTGTGAACAATTTTATGATGAAAAATTAACGAATTATATGATTTTTGACTTAACATTGTTCTTGCAGAATAAAAATCAAAGATGTACTCCACTACAGTATGGACTAAAGATAGACCCTTAAAAGTACCATACCATTTCATAGTTTCTCATTCCAGTTAATACCTGTAAAAAGAAAGAGCTATCATTGGTTGAAGTACTAGGGATATGTTCGTCAGCGGAACTCAAAGACCAAGTGGCTCTAGATCGGGACATTTTAAAGATAACAAGCTGAGACTCAGCAAAAATGTTTAAAATATATATTTTAACTCCTATGTCAAGTTTAAATTCAATATATTAAAATTCAGCCAATTTAGAATGAGCCAATGCTTCATATATGAATGTGATTCAAGTTTTAGTGATTACCCCTGCTGCAAAATACATAACTGCATTATCGAATTTTTACCAGACAAACTATTGCTCGGAGGAAAGAAATACATATGATCTTTTTTATTGAAAAATACTTCCCCTATATGGTAGTATTTTTTATTTTTATTTATCTTTATGCCAGCTCGAAATATTAAGGAATCTCGAAAAAAATAAAATATATATCGAATTTTATCGACTTTGGGAAATCGATAAACTGGTAAACTTTTTTTTATGTTATTCTACATACTTTAATGTAGGCCTACTTATAAAAAAATCAGCCGTATTGTAAATTACTGGAACTTATTGTCTATAATTACCCCTACCGACTGGCCTATTAACAATGTGAGCTGAAAGTTAACATAGTTACGAAACACTTATCTGATATTGCACTGATTGCACACATTATTAAGATTTCTATTTAGATAAACGTTCGTCAACGTTTTTTCTTTACATTATGTTAAGACACTATTAGATTACTATATGTATGGTGGTTACAAAACTAAGATGATCAAATGTTACTTGATTTCTTTGTCAAAGAAAAAAAACAGCTGTTCTAGCAAGCTGATTGTAGTCAAGCCGAAAGAAATTGCACTGTTTAGATATGACTAAAGAGACAAGCGCTGGAGTCGCCGGTTGCTTTCTAAATTTCATTTTAACTTGCTTTTCACTACCTTGGTTTTTGTTAGAGAATGAATTGATGATGATAAATGATACAAATGTACTCTACTTTACTTCTACTGCATACAAAAATATACTAAAACACAAAGAGCCCATTGTGAAACATTCCACACTGATACTGCTATTTCAATCTTTTAACCTTTAAATTATATCTTGAAATAAAGAACTCAATACATTAACATGTATGACTTTTTCGGTTTGAAAGTCGAGCTAAATCTAAAATCTGAATAAAAATGGTAAATTACAGACTCGCTTAGTGACTTGATCTCGATTGAAGCTATGTGATGTAAATTGAATTTCATCTCTGTGATATTATCAACTTTCTTTTTCCGCACGCTTACGGTATCTGGTGATGAAACCCAGAACTTGTAATGCGTGACTAGAAAGAGTAACTGTACAGCCTTCTGTAATATTTATGTTTTAATTTTGAATGTTTTGAACGGTTTGATCGAAGAGAAAATTACCTGTTCTAGCTCAATTTATTTCTACCGGTTATTTCCTCCTCTAAGTTTTTATGAAAAAATAATTGCATTATACTTATACAATTTCAAAAATAAGCTAACAAATTTTTAAATATATTTTAGATCACACAGTAGTTTTTATAATTAATGAAGTAACTCCTTCAATATTTGATATTTGAATTAAAAATATTACAACTTCTTTCAAGTAGTTTTTTTGGATTTGAAATACCAACAAAATGAGGTTAACAAAATCACCCATCCCTTCCAATATAAAACTTGACAGTATCCTTTAACGAACAATGGCTTTATTCATTAATTATATATTTATAATTGTTGGTCCTTAATCGGAAAGAAAAGAAGCGGAGGAAATAAAAGAAAACTATTAACAAATAGTTTTACAATTTATAAAACTAAAATATAAGCTATCAGGAGATATGGTTAAGGTAATAAGCACATAATGTGTTATTTCTCAAAATGTCAGCAACTAAACAATTTGAAAATTAATTTTATCTTTATGATCTTGTTTTAATTAATAAAAATTGACATTTCGGTCACAGATTTGTTCTGAGCAATTGGCTGGACCCGAAGGGTCTTGAATTCAGCATATTGTGTAAATAGCATTGGCTGCTAACATCTGAAAAATTATTTCATTATATTTTATTGGCTAGAAAGAGAGACATTTTGAGGGGAAACAATTTGGTCAATCCATGTTTTGCACAACATTTTTCTTTAATTGTTTTAATTAAATGAAATTAGATTTTTATTCATTTATGGAGGTTCGGAATACAGACTCTTAATAGTTGTTTTCTCTTGTCAAGTGGAGGTTCAGAATCTGTTATGATTTGTTATAGGAGTACGTAGTAAGAGACTTTGGCTATGTGCCTGAGTGACTTTGTGAGTGTAAGAATGAATTATCTTATTTCATAGTGGACACATAGATTAAGTATGTGTATTATACAGGGTGATTCGGGAAGAAGCGGAGAAACTATCAGAACGTGTTCTACTAATGAAAGTAAAGAAAAAATTCATAGAAACATGCGTTCGGAAATGCTTTGTTTTCCAGTTATCCACCATTTTTTCATACATCTAAGCTTACTCTTTTGGAAAGATGCTGATGAGGTGTTATCGCACCCAGTAAATGGGTGTAGAAATAGAATGTTTCGCAGGTCCAGTGTCTGAAGCTCAAAGCTAGAAAACAACGAAGATTTTATGCCTCCATGTCCAAACTTGACGAAAATATATCCTGTTCACCAGTGTTTTGGCCGTCAATAGAACTATCAAGTCGAAATCTTCAGCAATAACAGCAACAGCGACTTTATGTGATAAGTAGATAGCCGTGTCAGCAATGAGAACGTTTTCTGCGTTTGAAGGGTTTTGACTCCATGTGCCTGTAGAGTGACCTTCTGCATGTTAATCAGCCTAATTTTGATGTAGACTTTTGACAGGAAGTTTTCTTTATTCATAGTTATTCAGATCTTCTGATTGAAATGTATGTTGGCCGACTTACTGAGGTGGTACTGCTGAGGTGGTACCTTGGTACTTGATGATGAGCTAGTGCCTTTTACTTGATAATGAGCTAGTGTGCCCATCAAACACTAGCCTGCTATTAAGAAACTCCTTCCACGATAGTGACTGATCACACAATTGGTGTACCATAACAAAGAGCAGACATCGTGGAACCTCTTTGCCAAATAAATTTGAGGAAGAGTTTATAACAACGTCAAAGTCTGTTACAAGTACATCTTTGGTTGTTGAATTGAGCTCTTTGAAGAGCACAGAATATGTCAATTTCCTCGTTCCCCCTCATTAAAGTAGGCCTAAGAGAAAGAGGCTAATTCATGTTGCAAATAAGGTTTTAAACCTTTGTCGAATTTTTTGCTGATTTATATGCGTTGGAATATCAAAAAAGGTATCCACAGACAGATTTTCGTCGTTCATCTTTATTGAGCTTACAATCTAAATGAAGATTGCTCAATCTTTACGAGATTGTTTGATATCGTCGTGTTTAAAAACTTATACAGACTTGAATGTAGTGTTACTGAATGTAACGCATGACAGGACTATCTCAAAACAATCTGTACATACAAAAAATGGTGCTTGTTTTACAATTTGAATGTGGAATAAGTGGATAGTTACTAAAACAACTTTATAATAATTAGTTCCACAGTAACTAACTTTTAATGTTATTCTGGTTTAAATTAATTAGAATTCATTCATTTTCTTAACTTCTTTATACGCCACTTATAAAATTATATATACACTACACACTATTTAATTGTACTAATGTAATATTGGCTTATGTATAGAGAGTTAAATCAGTGGAACAACAAATCAAAGAAAGTTAAGTTTTTCTTCAAAATCTCAGAAAATACGCATACATTTAAAATTGCTCTGACTTTTGAACGATTTCAGATAAAACCATAAAATATCATATAGTATTGAAGGAAAGTTGATGCTTTACAACTTCGTTTCTCATAACTGTTTCGTAGGACGAAGGGCTGAAGAGTTGACTTGTCAACTAAGACAAAAAACGTGAGGCAACAATTTGTTTTTCAATAATAACTGAATTTTGAGCGCGGATATTTTG
The DNA here is from genome assembly GCA_018207615.1 of Philaenus spumarius. NCBI lineage: Eukaryota > Metazoa > Arthropoda > Insecta > Hemiptera > Aphrophoridae > Philaenus > Philaenus spumarius. Next base: position 361,009 of record JAGFPH010000605.1, on the reverse strand, counting down.
GAAACTATTGAACAAATTAATAGAATAAATCTTCTGGTAAATTTTGTCAGCTTTAATTTAGAATCGCTACGACGCATAGTTTTCAAGATATGAGAGAAACCCCGAAAAAGGGACCTTCAACTTGTTCAGCTCACTTCCTAAGAGTGGGGAATGAAAGTATGTTTACATACTAAAAGTATGTTTACCAGTCCAAAGTATATCCCAAAGTCAAAAACTATGTTCCTTCCATTTCCCTTTACAACCTTTTCGTTGACTGGATTTTAAGTTACACGTGCATTTACTAATACGTGACATGCTCTCATATCATTTCATTTTTTAGTTAATTTGCATTAGACTGTATTGATCGGGCTTGTTTAAATGAGTTTAAATGACAATGGCAATTTTAGTTGTCATTGATTTATAATTTTTCTAGCCGATAGTGCAAATAATTACAGTGTTTAATCATTAAAAATATAGTTTAATATTTTCTAAAAATTCCAATATAAACCATAGTTTCTAAATTTAGGTACAAATTCAAAATCATAAATAATACTTTTTCAATGGCCAATAAAACAGAATATTTCTTACTGATATTGCAATACAATGGTACAATTTCCAAACAATTGACATCTTATATTAAACGCAATAAAACAAATTCTGAGCATAACAAACACACTTGATTGCTTGACAAACTTATAATACAGTGACTATAACTAATATAAGTAATTTTTCTTAAAGTTAAAATAAGATACAGAACACAGTTCTCACAAAAATACGGTTATTGGTCAAACGCGTTTCAACGACAAAGTCGTCATCTTCAGTGACACAAGAGGTACAACTAAACTTTAACTATTAATGTAATGATAAACTTTATATAAATTTTCAATTGCCATTTAGGTGTCTTCTAAATGGAATATTGCTTACTGTAGCCTATTATACAAAATAAATGTTACTCTATACAATTTTAAACGTAATATGCAAAGTCTAAATAAATCACTTAAATGTAAAAATAGCTATATCTTGATATAAAATATCAATAATATAGCTAGGTAATAGAAAACATTACATTTCCCGTAAGCTCAAGTAATTATTTGTTATATTCAAAATATGCTACATTGAAACTATATATCATATAAAATTAATAGATGTTTTTTTAAAGTAATAGGTACACAAATTTTACTTAAATATCAACTTGTTGGTGTTAATCACTAAAGTATTGCACAAACCGTGTTATAAATTTAATATTGTTCAAGTGTAGTACTTCAAGACTGAACATAATTTATCTTACTCTCAACTACCACTCATCAACAAATAGACACCGTTATAAAATAATTAAATTTTAATTTTACAAGTAATAATATTTCATTGTATTTCAAGTATTTTTATGTGCATTTCATATATGGTCAAGATTTGTGTAAAATGGATAGTTTCCGATAAAATTGGATATAAAAGAGCATTAAATAACGTTTTCCCACTTTTGAGGTTGTTTGTCCTTTTTCAGTGTGCTATTCCAGCGGCTATATATAGTTGATCGTAGAAATAAATGTCCCGTAGGAAATTCAGTTTACTTCAGTTTTGTATAGATTTGTCTTTTCGTTAAAACGCATAGTTTGTGCAAAAAATAAAATTCCAAAATTTAGGTTTTTTGAAAAAAACACATGTTCCCAGGCAAAATCTAATTTCTCAAAACCGCAGATTTGTGTTCAGCGACCCAAAAAACATAAATGTGCCAACAATCTAAACTACAACTAAACTTTCCCCTATTTTCCATTTTGTTGGCATGCATTTTACAGAGATAGACAGCAGGTCGTGGGAACAAGACTTAAGCACGGTTAGCGCCTTTAATACACAAACACATACTTAGATAATTCCATAGTTCACGAACCTTCCGATAGAGTGCAGAGAGATGTTCTTTGAGTATGTTTAGGACAAAAATACAAAATACAGGGTGATTTTGGTAGTCAGTGTGAAAAATTTCAAGGCATTATTATGCAAATTGCAACAAAACTACGCAATTCTTACAGTTCTATCTCACTCCACTTTCCAGAAACAATCATTTTTCGATTTTTTCAAATTTCTTTACATTGCCTATGAAAACCACATTTTCCTCAACTTTTAAAAAACTTATTGCCACTTTTTATAACTTTTTTGGAAAGTACACAAACATTTGTATCAGAATAAGTATATTTTGAAACAGTCAAGCCCTCTTAAAGCCTTGTAAATCTACTTGAAAAAAATATTTTGGAAAATTAAGAAAAAGGGCGCTACAACTCACTTAAGAAATTTTTCTTATGCCTCATACTACAAACTGTCAAATATCACAAATAACTTCCCCACATCTTAAGCTTTAAAATGGTATAGTAGAAGTGACCTATCCTATTGAGGTTTCAAAAATGTTTAAGTTGGTAACAGTGTAAGAAAAATTTTTTGAGGCTCAACTTTCTAAAATCAAGCCTGTCCAAAATTACAACTTGTAAGATTCACTTGTTAACATGAACTTTTATGTTTTCCTCTAACCTTCGGCCTTCGGTACTTAGTGCTTCTTATTATTAACAGTATAACTCGTATCGACGAGAGTTTAGAAGTTTCATAATTAATTTTCTAAGCAGAATATTGTATATACGGCTATATGCGCGAGCAGGTGCTGTCCAGATACTAGTTGCGTTACCAGTGATATACATTATTACAATAAATTCAACAACATGCTGTTGGACAACAAAACGTTACCCATTCAGTTACTAACCTGAGCAACTTTCCGTCACCAATTACTCGGTTGCATCTCTAATAAAACCTCGGCTAATAGGTCTCAAATAATACAAAGCTCCGCATTACAATCGGATATTGGTGATTAGTTATAGCTGAAATGAGAATGAGTATGCCCACTTTGACGTTGAAATACGTTTGTCAAATGAACGTATTATTCCATTTTTTTTAATGCTTGTAGCCTTACTCGATTGTTAAATATATACTAACTTAATTATCTTATGGCGATTCTGTCGAACAATCTTCGATTTGATGTAGTTTGTATTTCAAATATCACATGACGTGTTTCGACTATTTATTTAATGATTTTCAAATGTATACATACATGCTCTTCACAAAGATTTAAATAATACAGATTACAACACATTTAAAATGTATACAAATAAATTTGTCAAAACGCGTCATGTGATAAGGAAATACAAACTACATCAAATCAAGGAATGTTCGACAGAATCTCCATAAAGTAATTAAAGTTAGTAAACGTATTATTGTTAGAATTAATTGTGTTTTTATTTTTAGAAAATTTTTTTCTAATTCAAAACAAAATATTGAAAGTTTATATTGTATAAATATAGTTAAGATAAGATTGTTTTAATGTTTTTAAATAAAGGGAACAATAATTTGTGTAGCTTTGACCATTTCAAACTATAAATTAGTTACCAATTTCTCCAAAGCCTCTTATAACTTCTGAGATTTATTACATTATTTACACATTTTCAGAGAGCCAATAAAGCACAGTAAATCATTTAAATTTTATAAATTAGGAAATAGAAGTAATTGCGTATTTTATTTATCAATACAAACAAAAATATGAAAAAAATATTTATAATGAATATATTGTGACAAAAATAATATTGAGTAAATATTATTAGTTTCTATAATCTGATAATGTATAACGAAAAGAAGAATAATTTAACTATTTTACCCATAAGAACTATTTACTCTAAATGTGAAGCTGAAACGCGATACTACAGATTTTACAGCTAAAAGCAAAGAAATGATTCCATTTACTACTGAGAACCTTAGGAAAATAATATTGAGTAAATATTATTAGTTTCTATAATGTGATAATGTATAACGAAAATAATAATAATTTAACTATTTTACCCATAAGAACTATTTACTCTAAATGTGAAGCTGAAACGCGATACTACAGATATTACAGCTAAAAGCAAAGAAATGATTCCATTTACTACTGAGAACCTAAGGAAAATAATATTGAGTAAATATTATTAGTTTCTATAATCTGATAATGTATAACGAAAATAAGAATAATTTAACTATTTTACCCATAAGAACTATTTACTCTAAATGTGAAGCTGAAACGCGAAACTACAGATTTTACAGCTAAAAGCAAAAAGAAATGATTCCATTTACTACTGAGAACCTAAGGAAAATAATATTGAGTAAATATTATTAGTTTTTATAATCTGATAATGTATAACGAAAATAAGATTAATTTAACTATTTTACCCATAAGAACTATTTACTCTAAATGTGAAGCTGAAACGCGATACTACAGATTTTACAGCTAAAAGCAAAGAAATGATTCCATATACTACTAACAACCTTAGGAAAATAATGTTGAGTAAATATTATTAGTTTCTATAATC
>JAGFPH010000605.1:341360-356368 GCA_018207615.1 Philaenus spumarius | reverse complement strand
TACTACAAATTTTACAGCTAAAAGCAAAGAAATGATTCCATTTACTAATGAGAAATTTAGGAAAAAAATGTTGAGTAAATATTATTAGTTTCTATAGTCTGATAATGTATAATGAAAAGAAGAATAATTTAACTATTTTACCCATAAGAACTATTTACTCTAAATGTGAAGCTGAAACGCGATACTTCAGATTTTACAGCTAATAGCAAAGAAATGATTCCATTTACTACTGAGAACCTTAGGAAAAAAATGTTGACAGAAAAGATTATTACTTCCACCCTTTCTTCAGATTACAGTTTATTTGTAAAATGAAAGTGCAATCTTGTGTCACCACGAATTAAACTCGCTCTGTCTTATCATGGAATTAATCAAATTATTAGGATCTGCAAAGTCTATCTCGATAAAATCTCTAGTCAAATAAAAAATAAGCGATATTTTTCAACTAAATTTAGCTCAGTAGTGTAGAGTTAGATACTTTTTTGATGAATGAATGTTATTTGTGTTTGTTTAGTTCTATTACAAAATCAAAATATGTCTTCTTTTTTCAAAAAATGAATATACAAAAAATCAAGATAAAATAATCTAAAAAACAAACAAATAAATGCTACCCCGAGGTTATAAATATGGCTGGGGATTTAAGTAAAAATTTCAAAACTAATTAATATTAAATCTAAACAATAAACATAAAATACACATACAAAAATAGCATTACTAAATTTATTCACATTGAATAAAAGTTGACAGACTGCAGCCGATAGAACTCAGTAAAATAAACAATAAATTTACATAAGGTTACAAATAAAACAAAAAACTAACTTCCTATCATAATTACTTTAATCGATATATTTAAAACAATAAGAGTTACTAAATTATATTTAACTACAAACTAACATATTTATAAACTAAAGATACACGCTAAATCTAAACACCCCCTCGTTACGCACATACACAAACTCACATATAACGTCTGGGCGCGTGCACACACACTCCTTCACCAACACATACACCAAATATGTTTTCCCACACATACACACACACAACATTATCAAGTTAATACTTTCAAATAGAGTTTAATATTTTCTATTTCAACTACTATTAATAGCCAGGAAAATGTATTCTTTATTTTTCTACAGTTTTGAATATTGTATGGTAAACATTTAAAAAACGTTGGTGCCATTTATGCGAAGAATTTCATAAAAACAGTCAAATTTAGTTTAGATAAAAATAAGTATTTAATTTACTGAGTGAAACTTGAGTTCTTGGTCGGAAACTGCTATTACCCTATTTTCAAAGAAACATCTTCGCACTTTATACACATAACAATTTCTGGATGGAATAATATTCAAACCTCTAAAAAGATGTGATCTATGCTCTCTTTTCAAAGTATTTTAAATACAATTTTCTGCAGTGTTATTACTTGTTTTACTGTTGAGAAGTATCCTCTACCCACAAATTATAAGGCCATAATATATTCTAATTTATAAAGGAATAACAAAATAATAGTCTTAGTTAATTTGCTATTGCATACATATCTAATCATATACAAAATTATAATATATTTTACTAATTTATCTCTAACGAAATGAATGTGTTGTTTCCAAGTGAGCCTAGAGTAAACAGCAACCACAAATATTTAATTTGGTCAGCCTGCTCAATGGAAGCACATGGGCAAATTTATAGATTGCATTTTAATTCATGGTATTTTAATATCTAGAAGAACGCAATTTTAAAGTACACTATAGTATAGAGAAAGTATACTGATCGCAAACAAAATCGATGTTGAGATTTTTGTGAAAATATCCGTTTTGGGACCCCTTGAGTCCAAAGAAGTTGTTTTTACAAAATGTCTGTCTATATGTATTCAAAGCTAGAGAAAAAACTATTCTATCGATTTCGAACAAATTTGTAACAAACATGTTAATTAGGCCTGTTTAGATGAACGGAAAAAGGTTTTGAAAATGTTTGAAAAACAACTCCCTTTTTGGCCAAAAACCCCCAAAAAATCAGTATTATTTTTTCATAAAAAACGGCTCTAACGATTTTGATTAAATTTGGCTTATTTCTAGCCCTTAATGTACCCTACCATATGCAAGAAACCGCATCTCTCTAAAAATTCTCGTTTAGCTAATAATAATAATAATAATTATTTTTTTTTGAAGGGATTTTTGGCCAAAAGGGTTTTTTCTAAAAATGTTCAAAACCTTTTTTCGTGCATCTATACAGGCCTAATTAATGGGCATGTTTGGTGCAAATTTGTTCGAAATCAATCGAATAGTTTTCTAATAATATTACTATTTAGTTACTCTCCAAGTTTAATGCAATTATAAAGTTTAGTCACGGTGAATCTATTTAATAATTTAAATATGTTTGTGAGAAAGTATGTGCCACTTTCTGGTACCGTTTATTTTGTGTTAGGACTCACGATCATATAATTAACTCTAAACCACCATCGGAGTGCAGATACGTCAATCTTCATATTGGGCCTAAGTTCCTCCAAGTTGTCAGCAATATATAATAATGCCATGACATATGCGAAAGCGACAAGATTACCTTTAAGAAGCGCATTACAAAGACTGTTCTCATATATTAAAAATAACAGTCCAGAAAAAAATGATCTCTGAAGAATTCCGTAATCATCAACGGACTTTAGTAACATCGTTGACTTTGTTCTGCTGCGTCCTGTCGGTTTGGAATGAACGAAACCATTTGAATCCTCTAACGCTTGCATCTTCCAGCCTGGTCAACAAGATCATGAGATCCACTGAATCAAAGGCTTTCATGAAGATACCAGCGAAGTATTTTTCACATTTATGCCGTTGTAGACCTTTCACATAAAGTTTAGTAGAGCGTCGTTAGTATTAAATTTTTCCCTCAATCTGTACTAAAATAATAAAGTTTACTACATTTTAGACCTTTTCTAATATTTTCGAAAATATTGAAAGTAGCGATAGGGCCTGTAACCTCCAAGATCCCTTTTGTCCTTTTTTCCAAGTGGTTTGGCCATTGTTTTTGTTTTTGTTTTTAACTTCCGGAAATTTCCCCTCAGCCAAATTGTATTTGATTAGATAAACAAGGATATCTATAATATTATTGTCAATTGTTTTAATGGTTACTGGAGTTATAGTATCAAAACCAGGAGCTTTTCTATTGTCTTAAGAATTTATTATTGAATGTAATTCAAATTTAGTTGTTGGGTAGAAATGACTTAGTACTAGTGATTTGCCGACATATTTGGTCATAGCGATCTTTACCAGTTACCATTCGTTCCTTTTCCAACTCAATAGCAACCACCAGAAGATCAGAAGCTACTGCACAAAAAAAGGAATTAAAACTATCATCAACCTTTGGAGGATCAGAAACGTCCTGGTCATTAGTTTCTTTCAGTGAGATATGTTCACTATTTATTTTCCTTCTCCAATTAAATAGGCTACTTTATTATATTCCATTTCTTCTTCGGATTCAGTTTATATCGCTAAAAATATCATTTTTAATACTTATTTTTTGTTTCGCGAATAACATGTATCAATTTATTTAAAAAAAAGAATATAATTACGATGTAAGATGCATTATTAGGATACTTTAGGCACAATTTGTACAAATTAATGTTTTTACTACCTGCTGGAAGTTGGAAGTTATTTATTTTTCCAAGGCTTTAACTTTCTCTTCGATAAAAGTCTATCGACAATAAGTCTATACGAATTTAAAACAACAGTATTGAGGTAAGAAATATTTCTAAAGCAGCTGAAAAGGACTGAGCTTGATAAACCGAAACCTCATTTAAGCCTTGTTAACTCTTCAAGGCTCAAGCGGCGTTTAACCACAGATAAAAGAACTACTATAAGTTCTTTTATCTGTGGTTTAACACATGACGTCTTACTGCGTTCAGAATCGTTTATGTAAACAATTTCCTTTGGTCTGCCCTTGAAACATATGGCCAGTGTATTAGAGTCACGTTATTGTATAACAAGTATGTTTCTAGAAGTATGCTAATACTATTAACTATAAATTGAAAAGTGATTTTTTCTAAAAACCTAAATATATAAAGTCGTTGAATATACATATTTTGTATACAATTGTGTCAATAAACTAATTACCCATCTCCAACGACCTAGGCTAGTGTCACAACATACGTTTCCACTGCACTACCGGCCACTATATGGTAAAAGCGAATAACTTAATGAAGGGAGTCCACAACACAACCAGTTAAGTGTGCGTTGCAGTGGAACAGATCTATATATATATATTTTTTTTTTTTTTTTTTTTTTTGTACTGAGACAATGTTTTGTATGGATACATTTTTAGAATGTAATAAGAGAAACTACTCTCTGAAACAATTAATTGAAAGAATGTAATAAATATCATTTACTTATCATCATGTAATTGTAATTTTAAAATAATAATTTTATGATTTTCAAACTAAAAAATATGTTAAACTGGTTCATACAGTATGAAGAAAGAAACCGTAAACTTTGACTCGGTTCAGTATTGCCATAACGTTTTAAATATAAAATTTCAAATGTTACGTCTAATTTTGTATATTATTATTTTCCCTGGAATAATTTGTACTGTAATATAATCTTATGGTGTTTCAAACTAAACAAAACACAGTTTCATTGAACCACAATTAATTGTATTTATTGAACTTTTGGTGTATTGAAAGGTCATTACTTTTAATTAAAACGAAATCCCAAGTGTGAGATAACACCGACAGATGTAAGTTTAAGTGTGCTTTCCTCAAGGAGCTTTTCTCTTTAAGGTCTCCATTGCTGGTTGAGGCTAAGCCATGTAGCCAAATATTGTCAGGATAATCAGAAAGTCTGAACTCCTCAGAAATAAATAACACCATGACACACTGATTATTTGCCATTGTGCTTCATTTCTAAACTCTGAACGATGAGTTTAAAATACGTAACTATATCGTTAAACAATATACAGTAAATGGACTTTTATGAATCTCTGGATCATAATATTAGCAGAATGATTTAATACAATTATTTATTAGAAGTTATACTAAAGAATAAGTTAAATTGCATGTTTTAAATACATAATGAACATAAACAACACAAATTCAAAAGTATACTAAACTAGCTGACACGTACGGCGTTGCCCGTGGTGGTTAGTATTTTCAGTCTTTTTAACGTAATTGTAATCTTTTGAAGTGTTCAGTTAGTGAGTGGTATTTGGCTTTTATATATATAGATCTTAAATAATAAAAGCACTATTGTCATAATAATAAAAGATCTGAAATTATGATTTTAGTAACTTTGATCTCCCCCAAACCCCTCCTAAAATTTCGAAATTTTTCATACCCTTTCTTAGAGAGCGCCTAAGGCCCTAGAGGAAGCTACATACCAAATTTCATTCCAATCCGTTCGGGCGTAATTTGAGGATGATCAAAAACGCATTGAAAACGCAAGGAAAAATGCAAAAACGCCTATTTCTGGCGTAATTTTGGGAGAATCTCAAACATTTTTTAACAGACTACTTTTAGGCCTTAAACGAACCTAAGTACCAAATTTCAACATTTTCTGCCAATTAGTTCTCGAAAAAGCTGAGAAAACCCAAAAAATCGCTAGAAAAACGCGAATATTGGGCGTATCTTTGGGATGTTTTCAAAATCCGTTCTTAGTGCGCGTCTAAAGGTCCAACTGAACATGCATGCCAAATTTGAACTCATTTGGTTCAGTAGATTTTTAGTTCTGCTGATGAATGAATGAGTGCCATTTCGCTTTTATATAGATAGATTACAAACAATGTTTTTTAAATCATTCGTTCGTTGAACAAACAAAAACCAATCAATTGTTGTTGCACGTTTCTGTTACAAACACTAATCTCGCTGTAACTGGTTTTGTGTTATGTCATGTACACAATAATAATTGTTATCGCAGTTAATACAGCGTCACGTATCTAAACGCCTACATCTGTAAAGATCACTCGATATAATCCACCTACGGAGCAATTCTCAAACTTAATTAATCTGTTTTATCTTGATCAACTAATTATTAAATATCGCTTAAATAACACTATTATTCATTAAGAAAAAAAACCATTGCTGTACTCATTTGTTACTTTTATAGATTTAATTATTGAAAATACCTATGCACTTTCACATATTATGTGTTATGGACTTTTATTTGACATTTACAGAATAATTTCTCAACTCAAGCAATTCCTTAAACTAAGTTACGTTTACTTTTGTTTTATGACATTGATCTTGACATTACATACCTGTAATTAAAACGTAACCTATAACATACTATGAAGTAAAAACTCTGTAATTTGAAATTAGTTGCTAATGCTAGATAGATATTTATATATAAAATTGCATTCAGGTATAATAACTTATGTCAGTTAATAACCTGATGTTTTACAACGATCAAATTACAAAATAACTGAGATACAATTTCAGAGATTCAAGTATCTATTTAAATACACCCTATGACATGCAAGGAATATTTATATTCTCTATGTTATTGTATTGCTACACGAAAAACTCCAACGTATACATTGTAATATTGTAAATTTAGAACTTGTTTCGTATAAGTAGTCGTAGTAAATGATTGATTATTTAATAATACTATAGTTCCTAAAGTAGTAACTCAAATCTTCAATTTTAAGAAATTGTTTGTCTGCATGGTAATAAAAACTAAAAGAAATCAAGACAACAGGTAAAACATTATTTATTGAAAAAAAGTTGATGGAATATAGCTGGAAACAGATTCTCAGAAAATAATACGTTTAATTAAACGCTTTTCAACAACAATCTGGCCATCTTCAGTAAAGCTTTTCCTATAGTTACCAAATTTTAGTTATTCTTTTATAATTTTGTACAGTTATAATGAATGTTATATTTTTTTAAATATAAAGTTATATGTCATTGTAGCTTGAATATCACTGAAGATAGGGACATTGTCTATGGAATGATTTTGAGTAACGAAAAATACTTTTTGGAAAATATAAAAATATGTTCAGGTTTTGTTTTATGTCTAATATCAAGGTCAATATTATAAGCATTGTAGAATCAAATACTATTGCAACATACTATAGCCAGGACTACCAATTATAAATTTCAACTTAGAGATTTCTTTTTAAATCTTGCTGTAAAGTTAATTAAGTTTACCTTTTTAAAACAATAGCAAAATTGTGTCGAGTTGAAAAAATATAATAGTAATAATTAAATTATACTTCTAAAATATGTATCTGTTACAACAATTGCGGAAGCGATTCAAATGGAAAATTAATAAGTAAATTAAAATTTTGTATAATTATTGTTGAATAAACTAACGCAACAAAAAACTATTGCCAGTATGTAAGAATAGGTGCTATGTTAAATGTATAAAATGTACATACGAGATCAAATTATTATCATGATAGTAATCGTGTTTTTATTTTTATGCAAACACATTTTAGTAGTGTTTAGATATTGTAAAATAAATAACATGAAACTAAATATGAAATAAAAAATAAAATAAACCACGGTAGTATTTCTAAATGAGTTTTGCTGTTAATCCAACCCAGGAGAAAATCGAACGCGTCGCAATATCGCTGGAAATATCGTCATGTGCATCAAGTATTTAGAATGCAATTTTTGTTCTGTTTACACATTTGCGCTTCGGTTTCTTTTTTAATTGGTTTTATTAATATAAGCTACAAAAGTTTCATATTTTGTACAGTTTAGTCTTTTCTTTATTATTATTAGAATACTTTAAATATTTCTATTAATTGACATTAGTTTAATTTATTTTGAAATATGTCTTTATTCTGACATATAGAAAAGCTTCTTTCAAATCATTTAAATAATGATTCACAACATGATTCACCTAAACTCGTAAATAGCTCTATATTGATTACTTCATTTGTTTGAAAACAAGAAAGATGTTTTACTCTCAAATTATGAAGTTGTTTTTAGACAAGATACTTCCTTCTCTTTTGGCAAGAATTAGAACTAAATATATCCTAGTTTATGGAATTCTTCCAGGTTTGCGGTAATATTTCACGGCCAAGGTTTATATTTGTACATTAAATTCCGGTTTAACAAGATGTTTCTAACCAGGGACTTAATGTTATGTGAGTTTCTATTTATTTTTTGGTTTAAAATAACTAAAACGATTGCTTCCTGTATTCTGTATTGTGGAGGGTTTACAGTGAATATTAGAAAATAAAATATTGTGCGCGTACTACTTTCTTCTAACTATCCATTTTTCTTTATTTACAGTTTTTAAAACATTAAAGAAGTTAAGCTATATAATACAACAAGTAAAACCTCTTTGTTTCTAATTACATATTACAAACAAATAAAATTTATTGATTAAATTTATAGCCAAATAATATTAATTTTATTAAAACATTTATTTTACTTATATAATAATTTAGCATAGTCTTAAACGTTTGGTGACCTTATCAAACGTCGCTTATAAGGACGTTAAGGTGAATAGAATCGATTGCGCTAAGTCTCATATTATAGAAAATGCTATCATACGAATTTTGACAAAATTATTTATCTGATATTCGAATCAGGTATATACCATACTGTCCACTCTGTTAGTGCTTGCAATAAAAATTCTGACAAATTATCAACTCTTTATTACACAAATTTTAGGAGCGGTTATAACACGTTGCTTGGTTTTTATCTTACCTGAATCTGAACATTTTGTACTATCAAAGAATAAATTTAAAGAATTGCGACGTAAATACTATATTGTTTTATTGATATTGATACTATATTGTTTTCCTCACTCCTTCTCCTCTCGCTCTTACAAGTCATTATTTCAAGTTCCGAGGTGTTTATTTTCGCGACTTAGTTTAATTTTTGACTTTTCATTTAAAAAAAATCAACACTATACATTGTTAAATATAAATGTAAAGTGTAGGTTACAAAAATGTTGATCAAACATTTAAAAACTGACAAAATTTGGGTTTTTCGTTTGTACTTTCCTTAAAACCTTTTGTAAAAAATAACTCACGTATATCGAAACAGTATTTCTATTATATGACTTCAAGACAGGTTTAGTATCGTCATTGGTTAGCATTGGAAAATAATACAAGCCAAAAGTAAAATCTTAAATTAAATATTTAACAGTTTATTGACCGAGCGAAGCGAGGTCTCCGTTTTAACTCAACCGTTCGGCATATCGTCGTGTGTCTGTGTGTCTGTATGTCTGTGTGTCTGTCTCACGATTACGGCCAAACGCCTTGATCGATGTTGATGATTTTTTGCATGAATGGTCCTCATTCCTAGGCCGAGCCATGTATATACACGAGTTTTTTCCATTTTTCATTTTTAACCCATTAAATAAAATAAAAATAGCGGCCTGACCGTTTCTCTCAGTGTAAGCTTTTTTTCCAAAGCAAGTTTGTGGCTTAACTGTAAGTCGAATTTAAAAACTAATAACATTCTGCTAGTAGCAAATTAAATTTTCAACAAAATTTTATTCTTGATTTTTTTCCGTATATCTAATGTTAAGCTCACAAAATGGCCGTAAACTTCAAATTTGTTCAAAATCGTTCAAGTTTTTGTATTTTAACCATGTTTTTATGCGTTTATTCTAAACCAATTCAAAAGTGTCCCATAGCTTTTTTGTAGATAACGGTTCATAGAATTCATATATGCCATTAAAAAAATTTAAATGATCGAAGTAAAATTAACAAAGTTATTAGCTCAAGAAACAAGCATGTTCAGTAACGAAAAGAAAAAGTTCAACTTTAGGCCTACATAAAAAGTACTAAACATTTTTTTAAATTTTTTTTTGTAAATGTAAAAAAGTTTCGTAATTTAGTTCTAAATAGAACTGTATAAACATATTCATCAATTTCAAATTTCTTATTTCTGAAAACACCAGTTTTTATGTTTAACTACAAGACTGTTAACAAAACTAGGCCTGTTTTGAATAATAATTTAGGAATATATCCTTTGCCCAAAATTGACTTATTATTATAAGAAAGTGTAGAGAATAAATGAAAGAATGGAACTGTATACCTGTAAAATTATTATTTTATAAAAGTATTTTACTTAGCTTTACTTGAATTACAAAATGAGATGAAACAAATGAAACCTCGCGGCGATAAAGGACATACAAAAAATGACCTTTGGGTAGCGTGGGAAGTGTATTGGTACATGGGTTGAGATCACGACGCTTTAACATCGTTTATTCATTACTTCTAATATTGGAGTATGATATGGAACTGTAAATACATTGTTAAGTTTTAGTTATTTAAGTATGTAAATATGTAATTCTATGTTTTCCCTCAATAACGCGATATTTGTAAGCTACCTTACGCATTATTAACCTACACAAAACACAATGCCCCCTAAAATAAAATCTTTAGCAGTTAAAGCTCAAGAAAGTAAAAAAAAACGAGAACAAGAAACCCCGGAATCGCGGGAATTTCAAAATAATGTTTCACTGGCTAAACCTTCTGCTTTCTTCCTTACTTTTACACTATTTTTAACATAAGCTCAAAACCACATTTGTTATTTCAACGAGCGAGGTCTACTGTCACAGAACTACTAGTTATGAAATAAAAAGTTACAAGAAAAACTTATACTAATTTTAAGAAACAATCAAATATAAAGTCCAGGTTAGGAAAATGGTACGAAAACGAAGCATTAAATACTCTTCATAATTAGAACATTGTAATAGCACATCTCCATTGTATACCTTTAACAATTTTTACCATTTCACTGTAAGAGATTTTCTCACTTTCATTAATAAACAGGATGTATTTATATATTTTTCAAACTAACTAAATTAAATTACTTTTCTCTGCTCTTTCTTATGACAGTGTTATTGAAAGCTGACGATGTTTTGATCAACTTACAGTAGCATCTTCATACACGTCATGTGTGAACGTGGGGAGAAAATAATTAAGTGTTTAGAGTATAGTTAAATACTGCTTGAAACGGACTACCTACATTTAGTTTGTAAGGAAAGATGTCAGGTAATGTAATGTAATGTAATGGTTATAATTGTTGACCTTTCTTACTTAAATTATTACAGAATATTTATTTTCTTTCTTGCGTTCAATACTACAGTACTGTTTTATTGTTTAAAGAAGGGATTTTACTTTTAAAATCGGTTCTGAAGCCGTTACACATTACGCTAACAAACAAAAATAAGAGTATAGTTATTAAGATCTATCGTCTGAAAATCTATTTCATTGCAACCTCACATTCAACTATGGCATTCACCTAAGTTTGAACTCCAAAACCTCTGCTTTGGAGATAGGTACGCTAACCCCTAATTTACAAAGCCATACGACTCTCGTTTGTAAACAATGTTTAGTCACAGTAACTATCAACATTTTTTAAAGTTTTGTACCAGTATATTTGGTTGATTGATGTCATGAAAACCGCTCATGAGATTTTTTATATAACTAATTTGTAGAAAACTTTTCACTTTCTCCAAGAGAGGTTTTATGCTTTTATGTTTTTTAAAAGAAATATCAGTTAATATTGTTCTTAAATATTGATAATTATGTACACATTCCTTACAGACTATTATGCAAAATATAGAAATGGTCAATTTTATTAGAATGTCATAATTGACAAAATTGGAAAGACGGACTAGACAAGGAGATTTTTTTTTTAAACAGAAAACTCGCTAATATGCATTAATAATCAAAATATGACATCCTTTTAAAGTTATTATACCTCGTAAGACTTGTAACAAATAAATAGTTTGAACGATTTTTAGACACAAACTATTTTTCAAGGGTAGGAAAAATATATGTAAAAAAGAGAAAATCATACTCCTCTAGCAAGCTCAGCTTTTGAATAATTTGAAACTTGTAGCAAGACCCTTTTAGCAATTATCTTAAAATGTTTAGAATATTTTTTGTATACACCAACCGTTACTAAAAGACATGACTAAAATGAGATTCCAGAACAAAAAATGCAGTACTCCTTCAGTAGATTAATGTAATATCCATCATGTTAAAATAAGTGTAAATCTCTTAAATATTTCCATAGTCAAACTTCTATTTTTATAACTGCTACACTTATCATAAATGAAGAATAAACGTATTTAGTGCTAAGCTTATGGGAGTAAATATGACCTTCAACATCTACCTGCAGCTATATATTGAGCCAAAGGGATTTAATTTCTATTATACTAACTTAGGATGTGATTTAGTTAAATCACCAGAGACGAAAATTGTGGCACGCATAATTTAATGTAGTTTTACCTTAATGAACATTGTTGGGTAACATATTCTTCGAAATGAATATTAAGGATTTTCTATATATACCAGGAGAAAACAGTCCCATAGTCTCCTCTTCAATATAACCTTAACTTTCATTTAATTTTTGAAGATAATCTTTTTTAATTTGCAGGAAATCGTTCATGAATATCTAAATTATAATTCATAGGGGATAAAAATTGTAAATTGTACATTTTTATTAAATGTATTTGCTTATAAACAAGACGAAAAACATGATTTTTATTCGAGTCACATGATAGCAGTAAAATATCGGGGAAAACTTTGTAACTTACTAATTATTCATTGGAGCTTTCTATAAATTTAAATGTCGTACGCACATGCCGTAAACGAAAAATAAGGCCGGAATTGGTCAAAATGAAAGTGCATACAAGCGATATTGTAGTCGCGCTCTATCGCTTTACCAGTGTAATGGCATAGGCCAGCCTTCTCAAGGTTGGCTCCGCTCACTGGATTCGATGATTTTACTCGAGTAGTATTGCAAACCCTTAAAAACTTCCCTTCATTTTGGTACTTTTAATTAAGAGGTGCTTGAAAGAGAAAATTTTGACCTAACTCTAGATATTTAAATCTGCAACTTGCAAACAATTCAGTCATATAGGTTTGGTAATATTTGGACGATTTACTACAATTTTAACGGTCTAGATATTGTGTCTAATAAATGAGTCAGTAAGATTATTTTTTGCTGCCTCAATTTGGTCAGACATGGCAGTAAAAGTTGATCGAATTAAAAAATGTTTTCGCAAATGTTTTGGAAGATAATTTATTAGGTTTTTAGTTTTGAGCGGATTTGATACTGTGCATGGTAAGGGAGCTATGCATTGTTTGTTACGCAAACGAAACTTAAATTTAATTACTTACATCCTATATAATGTAAATTGTTTTATATTTCGTACATATCTGTATTGAAAACAATACGTATTATCTCAAAAAGATAATATCACAAAAATGACGGACCCAATGAAAGGAAACAATTATTGCGTAATGCAGCCGAATCCGTGTACGGTTACTCAAATATTATAAAAGTAAATTTGATTCTTCGATATTATATAGAACAGAATACCTTATACTCTGCATTCTTATACTCTCCACCATTTCCTACCTCTAATCTGGCTTTACCTTGAAACTACAATGAACTAAACATTATTTTGATTTTACCTTACCTTAATATTTCAAAAGTAGAACTAGTGTTGTATTAGAAAGGAGATGCTTAAAAAACTCGTAATATTTTTAGCCATCCAGTCGGAGTATTACAGAAAACTTTATAATCGTCAGAAAAATGTAAGATAAATAAAAATGTTTTTAGTAGTTATTTTTTTGCTAAACTGCCTTGACTCTCTAGTACTTAAAATAAGTGTAACGATATACCTGGATGTTTTGAAACTTATCTAGAAGAGTTTTAACTGCTTACTTCGTTTATAGTTTTTATAGCTTAAGTTTAATTTGTATTTATTTGTAAAATTTACTTTTGAGCTAGAAAATGGTGTAGCTTAAATAATAAAAGTGAAGAACAAAATTATTTTAGAATGGTTTTATTTCATCAAAAATTTAAAATTTACTAGGATGCGAAATTTGTAGAGAAAACCTACTGTAACAATTATTGCGAAGAACACAGACAGAAATGTTTAATTTGTCATCTTCTTGGAAGTCGATTGGAAGAACAATTTTCAAAACATCTAGGCCCTATAAAATATTTTTCATCCATACTTAAATTAAAGTAAGAAATGTGACTTTTATGGATGTTATTATTTTGTTATTTAGGTAAATGTTCAATTTAAGAACATTTTTGTCTCAGTTTTAACGTTATAACTTGTTTTTATTATGGCTTGATATTTATAATAAAAATCTGAATTGTTTATCTAATTTGTGTTGCTAGAGTTTTTTATTACTTGATCCTTTTTTAACACATATAAGTGTTAAGTTTGTAATTGTTGGGTATTTAATAAAACTCCCAGTTTTTCTTATGAAATTGTATTTGGTGATTTAAAAAGAAAATTATGTTATGTTTAAGTCTATCTTTATAATTCCTTTTGTTTCAAAATGAAACAAGTGACAATCATAGAAATATTACAAAAGCGTTAGCATCGGCGTTGAAAATATAAAACAATTTCAATAATTAAACTGTTAATAAAATTACACAAATTCATTATATTGAATCAGAGCTTAAATCATTGTAGAAGATAATAAAAGCGACATAATAGCTTCAAAAGTCTTAACTACTTGGAAGACAATCTAATGTTAAAATCTGTTATCGATTATTAAATTTGTGGACAATCTATGATGGAATCGTAGATGAACATCTTTTTTTACTTAGAACCTTAATATATAATATGTTTGCCAATTTTAGAAACGCATAATATTGTTAAAATATTTTAAAGACTATTATTAATAAATTTTCTAAATAAATAGTGTTTTATGGAAGATATATTAAAATATTTTAAACATTAATCATATTATAAATAAAACCATACTAGTAAAACAGACCAGGCATGTAGAACGTACTGCGAATAAACGATGCAATTGAGACATTTGATTTCAACTGAAATACACCTTAGGCCCTTAGGCCCTACAAGGCTGTGGAAAAAAGTTTCAACTTACAAAAACACTAAAAGGCATTATTTTAGTAGGTTAGGTTGTTTGTAAAAATATTTTAAAATATAAACTTAGATCACGTTCACGTATTACAAGATTGTAACAGTAGGCCTATTTAAAAACAACCATTTTTGAAAAAATGTATTAATTACCTGGTTCCGTTTATAAATGGAAGCACTAACGTACAACATTTTGGTTTG
>JAGFPH010000605.1:286734-325091 GCA_018207615.1 Philaenus spumarius | reverse complement strand
AAGTAAAGCTTGGTGACCTAGTTCAGTAATGCAAGGTAGTTAACCTTGGCCTAGTTTAATATCTTTAAACAAATTAGAATATAATCGGAAATGTAAAATATTTGAACACTGATTCCGACTTTAAAAAGAAAGGAGGATATGATCGTAGACACCTGACTGGTATCCAAGGTCATAGACCAATTGTACTCTACTGTTTAAATAAAAATGTCTGATCTGATGACCTTCAAACTTGAAGACTAGTCAATAGTTGCTCTTCTCTACTCTATACGTATTTAAAGTTTACAAAAACACATAAACTCGTAGTTTTTGACAGGGGAGCGTTGTTATACTTTTTTTTCTGATAACATTATAGGCAGGATTCGGGAATGACAGCTGTCTATTAGATTTGATTTCGGGTGTTTTATTTTTCTGCAACAATGAATTAAACCTTGTTGTGATATAGGCTACACGTTTCAACCTGCGAAACATAACAAAGCAAATAATTAATGTTAAAATATCGCTAACAATGTTACTAATTGTATTACACAATCAAGAAACAAAAGATTGCAATACAAAAGGAATCACTTTAAGTTTAATTAAGAATCTTTACCAAAGGTCTCATGATCTATTTTAAAATATATACTACAGTATTATATTATAAGATAGTACGACATTAAAATATACATACTAAATAAACAAACAAAATTTATTGGAACACGGTTTCAGTTTTTTTTAGCTGTAATAAAATATTTGCTTTGAAGTTTTAAAATATCTAAATTTACAAGAATAAAACAATCTAAATGTATAATGAATTTATTAAACCAGATATGCTAACCTAAAGTAAGACCTTGTTACAATGTATTGTTGAAACTGTTACTTTACAATTGTACCTAATTACTTACTCCTAAGTAAAAGCTAGTTAAAATGTTCAAAGGAAAGATAAATAATTGGGAAAATGGAGGAAAACGTTACGAACACTCTTGAATTAAAATAGATGAGCTTTAAGAGGAAAATACAGAATGTATAAAATTCTTCTAACATTTTCGTTTATTTAAAAGATTTCCAGGTAATAAACTACAAGGTAAACTATACAAATAAACATAATCTTATGATTTTAAAGTAATAGAAATGTATTACTATTATTGCTACCGGGTTCTTTCAAATGTATAAACCTAAATATTATAATTTAATTTAGATCGAAGCTCCAAAAACTGTTAAGAGTAAACACCAAAGAAGTATTTTGCCTAACTAATGATAGTTGCCTAATTTTACTCAGATACTTTCGCATATTGGTAACTTTCTATAGGAAATCGCATTGTTAATCATAAGAATATATATTATATGATATAAACAATATTGATCAATAATTTCATCATTCATGTTGTTTCTTACTTCAAAATATTCCGAACCAAATTACATTCATTTTTAATGTGAACAAAAAATATAAAACTGAGTTTTCAGGGCAAAAAAAATTATAACTATTACTATGTTGCGATTTTGTTTAATTACCAAAGAAGTAACAGTTATTATAAATTAAATTCAATTACGCATTTACACAAATAGTTTATGATCCATGGATTATTTTTTAGTGTTGGAATGAATGACTATACTGGTTTTATTACATATGCACATTATATTTGTATGTACAATTCCGTTGTGTACATTGTGGCTTGATTAACAGCCACATAAAATACATGTTTTCTTGACAAGAACAGAATATTTTTAGAGCTCAAGATTTGGTAGAACACTTTATTTTTATGTGTTGGTGTGTATTTTGTTCCAATGACGGATTGTTTATATTTTTACAATTTACTATCACTGAAGAAAATAATACACGAAGTTTCGAGAATATAAACCAATTTTCGTTATCAAATAAAATACTATAGCTAACACACATACTGTATTGCAGTTCCGTTATTTTCATGGACACATTTTCGAACAATTAATTGTAAAAATATTTTTCTTTCTGTTTATGGCCAATAATTTCACTTCCTATGCAAAGTATGATTTAGTAAATATGCATATTAATATTATTCCTAGGTTAAGGAGTTTTTGAATTGTATGTTATAGCTACTGTACAATGATACTCCTATCTATTCTAGGTTGCGTATTTTATATACCAAACTTCTTCTAGACCTGATAAATGTACAATAATTCAAATACAAAAACGTGATTTAAAATTGTTCAATACCCAAATAAAAATTATTGTTACTCAAGTTAAAATTTCCCAGATTAACTAGATTAATTAGATCAGTTAGATCCAAAACTGATGCCTAATTAATTTATGTTTATTTTTCAGGACCTTTTGATTGTCAGTACCAAATTTGATTAGTTTTAGCTGAAGATTTAATAAGTTTTTGTTTCATTTTAAATCAAAATAATTACAACATTGATTTCACCTTACATTGCAAGAAATAGTTCTTCAAATTTTCTTTTAAAATAAATGTTATTTTCATTTATTCTTATATCGTTTTATAGTTTGACCAATGGATATACATTAACAATGTTTACGCGGTAATCGCTATATTCGTTCATGAGGTCGCAATTTATATTACCAATTGCAGAGTTAGAGTTTTAAGGTGCGTATACACTCTTGCGCTGTGCAACCTGATTTCAACGAACCTCCAGCGATCCAAAGAAAATCCGCGATCATTCTGACTTTGAGAACCTGCTGAAGAAGATTGGGCCTCACATTTCTAAACAGGACACTTATTTCCGCACTGTAATTTCCGCTCAAGACAGGTGTGTAAATAAATTATACGTACCTTTTTCTATACGCTATATTGCTGGTAGTAATCATAGGCCTCAAAGTTGGGTTTTAATTGAAACAAATGTGAAATTGGCCTGAAGTTAATATAGCCTTGGTTGTTATAAATGATTTTATTTATAGATTATAGATGAATAATTAATTTTAATTATTGATGATAAATATTTTTTTATTAAACTAAAGAATTTTAAAATTCACAATCTGTTGGATAGTTATTTATTGAAATTGAATTTACTTTCTGAATTCAGACTAGAAATACAGTATCGAATATATACAAAAGGGTTCTTAAAACTAATAGGCAACTGAGGAATGATTTTGATAATAATGAGAAATTAGTTGCAAATTATTTGGATTCCACAGAAGAGGGTTTATCCGATAGGCATCGATTAACTTAATTATTTTTTCTTCTGACCTCTCCATAACTCACAAAGCAATCAACAATCAATGCGCACGAAAAACTACAAACCTCTCAAACACACGTCCAAATAGAATCTGCGAACATACAAAGGGTTCGTTGAAAAAACCGATAGGAGATGGATCGTGATGCGCAGTGTGCACGCGATTCGTGCGCAGCTCAACACCCCGTAATCGTTGCGCGCGAGCCGCGCAGCGCACAAGTGTATACGCACCTTTAGAAAAACAATTTTATATCCTAATTTTTCATAAATAATAGTCAGTCAATATTCAATTTATATTTTATTTACATATTATTTTTTGTTTTGTTTTCGTATTTATAACGTTTGAGGAGGTCTTGTTAGACCATGTTTTTTGTGATAGTTCTAGAAAATACACTACCTATTAGACTTAGTACAGCCTGCATAAACATTCGACTTTATTAATAATTTTCAGGCTATTATTAATTTAAAAGAAAACCTCATTTTAAATAAAATAGGGTTTTTAAGCAGTAATAACTCCCAACAGTTCATATTTTTTAATAAGACTGCTGGTATTTACCCTTTTATCAGGAAGGCATTACTGTTTAATATAACCAGGAATAAATATTTCGAAAACAGACTGTCACAAAAATAATATTATTTAAGAGAATTATAATTTGTATGACAATTACTACAAGTAAACATATCTGTCGGCAGAACATGTTCTAATTAATCAAAATTATAACAAGATTTAAATTCCCTTGTTGCAATTCCCTTAATAGGAAGGCAAAACTACATGGCAGAAAGCCTGCAGGGTAGTGATTTTACATCAAACTTAAAGTGTAATAAGTCATAAATCACATTTCATTCACGTCTAAAAATTACCATGCAAAATATTTAATTTGTCTGACAAAGCTAATTTATTTTAAAGTTAAAAACGGGGATTTATTGGAAATGTTTGAAATATGTATTGCTATGAGTTATATGTGTTTTTGTTATTTAATTGTTACTGATTCTTTTAGTATCATGATAAGAACAGATGCAATTTAAAAGAATTTAAAAGAGACACTAAATTTTTATTAAAGTATGTTTATAAATTTTAAAGCTGTGTAAGTTTATTTTTGAATAAAAAAAACTACATGTATTTAGTTCAGGTCCATAAGTTCGTGAACTTGACATTGACTGTTCTAAAAAAAACGTTGTTATGATGGCTTGTCACTTTAAAATAACGTCATAAAACTGGCTGTGATACAAAAAGAAAACCGTTTCTAATCTAATCCTAGACATCATAAAAAAGGACACAATGAAGTAATAAAGTCTTCGTGTTTACGGAACTCATTGAACGTGGCTACAGGCCAACGCCTCATGGTGCAATAGACATTCGTTCTGCTCACTCAGATAGTGTGTGGTATTGTGCCATGAGACATTTCTTTGGCATGTTTCTTTGGCGCCAATATGTCAGTCCTTTATGTGGTTTTATATAAGTGACAATTTACCTGTACAAAATATCCAGTTTGTGTAACAGGTTTTGCTTGTCATGGAGAAATTGCAAGATGTCTGTCAGGATTACACCTATCTTTTATAATACGAGACATTACATTTGAGGAATTGTTATTTTTTAAAGTACAGAATTATATTTCAGGCTACCATTACTACACAACTGCACGAGTTTATGACGGAGTAATTCACTCATCTTATGAATTTAATGGCTTTTCTCAATTATAAAATTATTTATATGATATATTTATAAGTAATCTAATAACTAGATATTTCTATTTGGCTAAAAACCTACATTTATGGTTGTATAATCTTATTTTCTTAAAATTTGCAATTATTTTATGTAGACAAAGTTGTGTATATCTTTTATCAGAAATATTGTGTACAAAATCAAAGATTTTTTGCAGGTATTTTAGTATCTGATTAAATGTATTTTGTTTACAGCTTAAAATAAAAGAGAATATCAGTTTGTTTTATTATTGGTGGTGGGGTGTAGTCCTAGTTCGGGCACCCACTTCTCAAAAAGTAGAAAAGAGTAAGTTACAATATTAAAATAAAATAGAATTGAGAAAACAGTAACTAATTTCAAATTATTTGTGAACATGATTAAAATAATATTGAAATGTATACTATTTAATTTTCATAGCCACTTGTATAAGGTGAATTGCGTTAGTGTAGCTTTATTTTACAATAATAGTTACAGTATTTTATAAATGTTGGCCATCAGTAACGTAAAACTACAAAAGTCCACTCATAAACCATAATTTATTTCATAAAATATTTTTATAGTTTCAATCTTTTAATTTTTTATCCAGAAGTCTGTAGATTCAGTTTACCTCATGTTTCTTACTCATCACAAATCCATATTTAGTTGTATCTGAATTATAATGCTGCATTTTAATAAGTAGTTTTTATAGTAGTGAAATGAACTGCTTTGTTTGTATCTACATGTATAACGATTAAGTAGTCGTTACCTAATGTACTTATGATAATTTATAAAATGTGTTTTATTATTTAAATTACAAATATTTATAAACACAGCATAATTTGAACAATTTGTCCACGTATTTGACAATCAATTACTTAAATATATTTATTACATATGAACGTAAACACTATTCTAATAAAAAAATAATAGCCACTAAAATTATTCCATGTTTAATATTCATAACTTCAAAGACCTTTTATATATTTTCTTACAAAGTGCTTTAAACCATTTTCATTCCCAAATTTCATGATACTTCGTACGAACGTTCATATTTGTTAGTTACTATAGATCCACAGCAACAACTATTTGTCAGTATGATCACTACAGATATCCTATAATAACGTTATAATCTTACTCCGCCGAATCAACTGTAGTCACAGAGAGTATATTTGTTTAAGTCAATTTCTATGCGAAATTATTGTTATTACATTTTACCATAGCTATTAATTTCATATTGTTTCTATACAGGCATAATTATTTTTAAAGCTCGTTCACATACGATTTTCTTAAATGCATTTTGTTGTTTAGTCAACTTATAAATAACATGGTAGGATTTGATTTCTCCTTTTTTACGTTCCCTCTATAAATATGTTTATGGTTCATCTTTAAAAACTATGGGTAAATACTTAGATAATAAATACTTAGTATCAATGTATTTTTTTTTTAAATGGCTAAAATATTAGTTTTGTGTGACACACTTAATAACGATAAAACAAAGCATTTACTACAAAACTAAATACGTCTTTAGTGCATTTAAAATATAAAACAAATGTATGAATAAATCATTGTGTGGATTTGATATAATGTTAAATATATTATGAAAAACCACAAACAAAAATATATTTCTTAGAATATTATAAGACATTTTTTTAATTATTGTTGGTATTAGTACATGCAAAAGACAACACTCTTAAATAGCAGACTTTAAATTAGTATTTAACTTTCAATCACATGAGAAATAAAATTAATTAGTTCAGATTTTTCCGTGATGTTGTAAAAACTAAGTCAAAAGTCAGAATGATAAACAAGTAACATTAAGATAACGTATCTCAAACATAGTAAAATGTTGTTGGTAATTAATTGTTGTTCGTCTCAGATGATACTCTGAGAGGTTGGTCTGTATGTACGTGTGTTAAAGTGTGTACGTCTTGTTAGTGATGGATTCCGAGGAGGATAATTATTCGAGTCGTAAAGTTAACAACGGTCATGTATACAAAGTAGATTGTGCTTATGACAGTGATGACGATGTATTCATACCAAATTACTCAGATGGTAAGGTTTACATTTAGAAAATGTATTCTCATGGTGTTTGTATGGAGAATTTAACAACTGTTAAGTTTGCCTAGAAAGTAAATAAGTATAATTAGCCTATCAAAAAAGGGGTGAATTTCTTTAGACTTGTAAAATTTGTTATTATTATTGCTATTGTTTAATCTTTTCTTCAATGATCCTTGTTGATATTGCTCAATTTGGTTTTAAACATTGTGAATCATTTCCAAGTTGTGTATTAATCTACTCACAGACACAGAAACCAATTGAAGTCCAGTTTTCACAATTACATACATGTTGTCAAGTCTTACTTAAAGTACGACTAGTTGTAGAATAAATTTTGCTTCACAGTTAAATTCAAATGTAATGAAACGCTGTAGAGCAACGTAAGTTTATTCATATTGATATGGACAGTTTACATTACAATGCATCTGTGTTTATAGACATTGAAAACACATAAACAACGAGAAATATTTATCACTTTTCAATATTCGGAATATACAAATTAATCCAATTTGAGATACATTATATTAACAGATTTTACAGTTGAGAGCATGTATCTATCATGTTGTGTTAGTAATAAAAGTGTCTGATCTGTGATTACAGGGTACAATTAGCTGTGTGTATTGAGAGTATATCTACGTTTTCGTTTCTTACTAAATAAAATTGAATAATATCCTTTATAACGTATAGTAAAATCAAATGCAATTACTTCAAATTGTCTAATACTATTACTAAATTAAATATACTCAGCATTTTTATTTTAAATACGTTAAAACAGTAATTTTTAAATTGTAATGAATAAAATCACAAAATTGTGAAATTTTAAATTACATTTTTCAAATCCGAAACACTTAAGTTAACATGGTAAAGTTATAATGGCAGTGTATGTTTTATAAATGTTAAATATATATTTATTTATTGTGTATGCCCTTTATGCCAGTTCGTGATGCAGCGTATAATGCAAGTAACCAATGTGTCATTCTGCTCCTTTGTAAGTAGCACAAGTTTAGCCTAAATATCAACAACAAAATACAATTATAATTTATCTTATCTCGACAATTTTGAACAAACAATTTATGTATCCAACGCGTACTCTATTTAACGCAAAAGCATAATGGATTAAAGTGTAGAATAACAACAAATAATCAGATTAAAGTTTATTACGTTGATATTGTCATAATCTAAAATACAGTTCAAAGATGAAACCATTAAAAACTATGCTGAGTACATATTTATTATTAATTAAATAATTATAATGAGGCTATGATTACTTTATTTGAAAAATGTATTCTTAAAAAAATATTTTGCGTACATTACGTAAATTAATTATACTTAGAATAAAGTAAATCCTGTGCAGGTTTTTATTGTTTCTGTATTAATGAGTTATTTTAATGTGTTTAAATACAGTTATCTACTAAAAGTATAGACCACATTAAATTGCTTTAATAAATAAAATTTGTATGCATAGTGATTAATTTACGTGTTTATAAATCTACACAATTATTAATTAATGATAAGAAAATTTTGATGCTAAAATGTGAATGAAGGACGCAAAATGTTACATTTTTGTCCTCAGAATGAATTTTCCTAAGGTAAATATGAAATATTTATGAACCAAAGATGTATTTATTACACAAAATGTTTGCCACAGCTAAAATAGAAAATCACAATGAAGAATTTAATTTAATATACTCAAAATGTTAGTGTTAACAACCATTATTGTGAGTCAGGTTTGAATAAGTTTGATTTTTTAGGCAACAGCTGATTACGAACAGTTGTTGTTTATTAATAACCATTATTTAAGTCAATAATAGCTTAAATAGGACTTAAAGGGAAAATTCTGCTGTGTTAGGCCAAGTTTTGTAGAAAAGTAGTTTACAGACAGCTGTAAGAAAATGTAATACACAATTTATGGCTCAAAAACCTGTTTGAGAATAATGTATATTTAAATGTTCCTTTTAAAATACAGAATGTACTATGACTGTGTTAATTATAACGAATTAATGTATACATTTAGAAAATCTAGGTTAAAAACAGAAAATCTATAATTCATTGTTGGTGTTGGTATTAATAATGGTTTATATTTGCTTTCAAAGAATGTTATTTACGCGTTATTCGACTGCTCTTTGATCTTCCATATGCATTGATTATTCAGTTGCACCAAACCTATTAATTCAGTTTTATATGACTGTATTATTTACGCTCTGTGTATTGCCACATCTGATGATTGAAATAAATTACCGTCTGTACGAGTGTGCTTCAAAGTTATTGCGCTGTACTTTTATAAATTAGGACTATTCACATAGTTGAATACAATGTAGTTTAAAGAAAGACCAGAACGAAACACAATTGAAATTACCACAAAATGAATTATTTCAATACAAAAATAGTTTGTAGATTTATATTGTAATAACCACGTACTAGATCTTCTCAAAATTAAATGCCAATTTTTCTGAGTAATAAAAATTATTTTTGTACATAACTATGCCTAAATTTATTTGTAATGTTTTTTCCCTTTTGAATTTAAATTTTGTCAAAAAGTTATATATTATGTACAATCGTAAACAGAAAATTTCAATAGGTGTAATATCTGGTATTTTTCTCAAACTTTCAGTAGAGTAATAATGTTTCTGTAAATGTTATATATAAAATAAATATACATTAAAAAAGTACTAATAGCCCAGTTATTCTGTGCAAAAATAAGCCCCAACCTGAGAAAAAATCGGGCCTAAAGAAAAATTGTTTTTAGCACTTCTTGACAGTGAAAATGACATATAAAAAAAACTTTACATCCATAGGGGTCCAATTCGTTAATATATTCACATGTGAAGGTGTACTTTTTGATATTTTTGAAAATTACCAGAAAAATAGTACTTTTTCAGCAAAATTGCAGGAGACAAAAATTTTAGGATATAAAATTCTGAACAATTTTCTTTTTTTATTATCTCCATATCACTTACGGATCACGAGATATTGTCATTTGAAATTTATTAAAGCGTGAATCGTCCTCGTTATTCTAACAAAATATGATGTTGAATCATAAAATTACTCAAAATAAAAGCTTGGTATAATACTTGTACCCTAAAAAGCAATAAATCTCTTTCCTGAAAGCAGTAAAATATTTTTTTTCATGATGAACTTTTTATTAATGCATGGAAGTGCATTTAAAAAAAGAATAAATGGAATAAATTCTGAAGGCTTTGATAGATGAGAGTTTGGAAAAACTTTATCAAAAAATGTAATTAAGTTTTTACATAACGGATTATCATTTCAAAAACTTAAACTACAATAATAATACTACTAGCAGATCCAGGATCTGGATTTGCTTCCTCTGAATTCATGACGTCAATTTCCCCAAAATTTCCGTAATTTTCGTCACTGTCGCTATCAGAATCATCTTCGTCAATATCTCGACGTTCATTTTCAAGATCTTCATAACCATCACTATCACTTTCACATTCTTCATCCTGTATCTTTCCTAAATTCGTGCAAATAGTGGATTCGCAGGAACCGCAAACGGATGAACACTTCAGCCCAGATTTTCTACAAGTACAAGACGATCTATTACACCCAGTTGTACAGTTGCAGAATAGCATTTGTAAAATTTCTTTAGGCACATTTGCTTTTAACTTTTTGACTGGGGCCAATATATCATGCATCTTCCAGCCCCAATTATCTGCCGGCAGATCATTACACAACCATATCTGAACTTGAAGATAAACTCGATAAAAATGATGGGCAGCTGCATCATCAGTCGGCGTGAGATTTTCCAATTTATCGGGTTTTAAACCTTTTTTTTATTACTTACTGCTTGCTTGAATTTAAGAAATCTCAATTTATTCAAACATGTTATACTTTTAGGAGAATTATGCAAATTCAACAAGACAATTTTTCCATTTGTCTCGATAGCCTCGTTCGTTTGATTTGGAAAAAGGAACTACAACGGTACACGCTTACGCTTTTGCAAAGTATCAACGGCCCTTCTGCGGGTACGCCAATCTCTACAACGCTTAAGATATATCGCCGGTGAGGTGACTCTGTTTTTTGAAATCTAGCTCACTTTGCAACGATAATCTTACTACTGTACACTTTTGTATCGCCCTGTAGGGTGTCAGTCTTTTTCGACCTATACGACACACCTCAGCGAACGTGTACTGTGTAGGATAAGTTAAAATCACCCACTGGAAGTACAGGCTATCCTCTTTCTTTAAAGGGCCTGGGTGATTTAACTGTTTGTCTAATATTATTCTGAATATTTTGACTAAAAAACTACAAATTACACTTCCAGTAATCTTAATAAAACTCAGCTTTGAGCACAAGCAAAAATAGAATTTACTATCTGTATTCCTCGAGGAAGTGAATACAGTGAAACTGACCTTGTAAATAATTTTATTTGTGCCTTGGATAATTATATAACGTAACACCTTGATAATATTTCTAACACTAGGAAATATAACAATGGAATATTCAACAATAGGTAAGTGAACGTTAGAAACTTTTTTATACTGTAAAATAATAATCATCCATTTATTAATCTTAAAAAACACAACTCAAAAATAATACCTTTGGATAACTCTTTTCCAATTTATACAATTTGCAACAAAAGCAATTTTCTTTAACTCTTGCTTAATCTAATAAGGTAGAACAAATTTTAATATTACTTTTAATTATGCTTTTAATTAATATGCTTTGTTCCAAGCTTTTTATTAATTACTTATTTTTAATTTATTTAAATTATGAATTTACTTTAATGATTTTTATGCTATACGACTTTAGATATTATAAAAACATTTCACACTAAGAAAAACAATTTCCAATCCTACTAACCCAGTATCTGTAATAAATTAAATTTGAATTTAATCAGGCAAATTGTGGGGAATAAACGTAAATTCGCTGACACAGACCTCAAATTTGTTGTTTAAGATGGCCGTCTAACACGGGGCTGATTGTTGTTTATAGCAGCAGAAGAACCTGTAGGGTAAAGTTGCTCTCTGCGCTTTTGGCGATGTACAATGATGACAGCGTGCTGTTCTATTGTTGTCGTGAAGCTGCGTCAGATGTTCTTCCGTTGAGTTATAGTTGCCTGTGGGTTGTAGTAGTCCTTTATGTGTCCGGGGATCGTCCTGCTAACTCTTCCACGTTAGATACTCATGTCCAGTTGTCCGCCAAAACGTTCCAGAAGTCCAGGTCCCTGAAGTTTCTTAGCTACTTCATTGATAATATAGCCTTAGCAGTATATGGTATTCCTGCTCATATTCCTGTATCGCCTTGTCAAACCGCTGATCACTTCACCCGTACAATAGCAAACTCCGTACTAACTCTTAAAAATCCATAAACAGAGAGACATACACTCCGTGTACTGTCGATCACCAAAAATCCCTAAACAGAGTGACATACACTCCGTGTACTGTCGTTCACCCAATAATCCCTTTGAAATTCCCGTCCAGGGTTTATAAAGCCTCCTTCCATCTCCACTTTCGCGATTTTTTCGCGAAAATTCATTTTTTCACATTAAAGTGATTTTCTTACACCTTCCTGTGTGTAAAATCATCCTTTGTTTAGCAATACATTTAAATCCTTTATTTTTATTTTGTTTATCGTAGTTTTAAGGCTTAAACTTCTTAAATTATTTGAATGCTACATCCTTGTTCCGGCCGCCAAAGCTCCTCTCCGCTCTGATTGGCTCAGCGCTTTACGTGGTTCTTAACCCTTCCTCTCCTACTCTACTGCGCGAATTTTCAACTTTCCTTTCTAACTCCTCGCGGTTTTATGGGATTTTCCCGCGAAATAGCTTTTCTTAAACTGTGATTTTTTCCTGTTTTTTAGAGACTTGAATGAAAGTTGTAGGACGCTCCATTCTCTTCCTAGGCCTTCCCTAGCGTTTTCCCAATGCATTTTCTTTTAAAAATTTTCCATTTTCATTATTTTAAATTTTCATTTTTATTTTCCTGAAGGTCTATTGTTGTTGTGACAATAGCCGAAGTCTGATTTCTATAATAGGTTTTTTAACGAAGTTTTTGCCATTTAAAAGTATACGATTTTCCAAGTTTTACATTTACGTTAAATACCGGTAATTTATTTAAAATACTGGTTTTTACAATAATCAATTTACCTCCCTGCTTTATTACTTCAGATTAATAGTTTAAAAAATACAATTTTCCCTACTGACTTAACCGCCAGGTGTGAAAACTCCTACCATTCATAATAATTATTTTGTTTGAATTTTCTTTTGCTTTTCCTAAGCAACTAATCCTTCTTAATACCATGTACTCATTAAACTTTATTAAACTTTAACTTTAATTGACTTTAGCGTCAGTGTTTCTACCCTGATTCGCTAAATATTGAAATCATGACTTTTTGTCATACCACCTTTTTTATAGGCCTTATTTTGCTCATTACAAAAATACCTCCCTTCCAGGCTTTTGAGGAAATTTGAAATTTTCCCTAGACTTTACTTGATTGTTACGTCATCACCGTTTAGTATTACGACCTGAGTCTCATACGTACCACACACCCGTGATTAGCGTAATGTGTTCCCGCCATAGAACCCAAATACGTAATAGTCCTGGATCCAGGTGTTCCCTAAAAATCTTTGATTTTATTCTAAGTTCATTTTACAATCCCGAACAAGCTCGGGTTCAATAGTTCCATCTGTACGATAACAACCACCTCGCCGTGACTTGTTCAAGGCCGCGCTACATTGGGTTCATCCACATGGTCGCCCAGAAATCTTGCATTTTACATATTTCAATAAAATTTCAAAATTTCCGGATTTACACGGGTTTTGCCCGTTGTAGAACGTTTCCATGGCTTTTGTCAATTCAACATTTTTCTTGCGTTTTTTAATATTTCGGAATAAAATGTTTTCCCTATCCCAAAAAAGCAAGATGTTGTATCACAACCACTTACAGCGTGTAAAAATAGGATAAATTTTTTACAACATTCATAATTTTATCGAAACTATGATTAGAGTAAATGTTCTGTTCTAAGTTTCTTTTGGATGGCTTTAATAAAAAGATTTTTTCAGTACCAGGAGTCAAAGCTGTCAATAAAACTAAAATATCGGTATCCTCAGAAACAATCACTGCCGTTAAATTTTTGATAGAAAGAGCAGTTCTAACTATTAATAAATCTGCTCCATCTTTTCCTTAAAGTTATTAAACTGAAAATTTGTACATTACTTCTTACAACATACATATACAAAGTACCATATATTGACATTTTGTCGCGTGCTGCTAAGGGGTGAAAATGTAGTAAAAATGTTGATTGTTATACTTTACTTAAAGCTAGAGAATAAATCCTTAATAAATTAGGGAATTTACAAATAAGAAACTACTATGTTACATCGCAATTAAAAATAAATAAGACATTTTAGAATTTAATAGTAGAGCCTATTTATATAAAATAATCTGTTTGCTTTTGCTTCGACGGGAGACACCGTGGGAGTTGGCAAGCGAAGCGAGCAGGGTTCGGAGCCCTCTAGTATATTATATAAAGAAACTTTAAGTGCGATAATATCAAGTATTAATTTTGTTAATAATCTAGAAATACAATAGTATGTTGTGATATACCTTAAAATATTGGATTTTCAAACGCTTCGGACAGAATATATCTGAGCAATGCGTTTCAAAATGAAAATAAATACGTGTACTTATTAGTAGCTGGGTGTTAACGAAGAGATTCAAATATATATATATTGATGGTTTATTCTCTGGGGAGCTCGAATAGGTGATATGAAAGGGTGCGAACGTTCGGTACGCTTCGAAATTCGGTGCCGCGGTGGTCGCAGAGACGTGCAAACTTCGCGAATTGTTTCGAGCATAAGGAAGCACTTTTATTAATAAACCATAATAACGTTTTCTATTGCAAATTTTCTCACCTTTTCTGTAATAGCTTTTTTTTTCATATAATGAAAAATAAAAATAATATTGAGCAAAAACCGAATTTTCAAAAAAAAAATCAAAAATTTGTTGACTTTTTCGACCTCTCCAGATGTAAAGTTTTTTTTATTTTGAAACTGTTACCTTAAATATTACAAATCTATATACTTTGCTCAGGCCCGGTTTTTCTCTGGTCAAGGTCTTTTATTGACTGGGCTATAAGTAGTTATAATAGAAACTTTATTTTATCTCCCTTTAAAACAAACAAAAATATTAAATGTCTTAAAACAAAAATTATTAAATTGTTTTAAATCAAAATTATTATGTTTTACACTCCAAATTGATAACTATTCTTTCTTATGAAATTGCGTTTCTTTAACAAAAACATAATTTAAGATTTATTATAATTAACATTAAAACTCCTTTATATATCCACTCATCTTTCTAAATTTTGTTAAATATTAACATTAATTTTTAATTTTGTCTTTCTAAATTAACATTAATCAAATTAATTCCGTTTAGGTGCCGAAAACAATAAATAAAAGAAATAAAATTTTGAGGAAAACAATATTGTATGAGATTCAAAACCCTGTGCACATACACCTTTTTTAACTTATGACGGAAATGGACTTTATACAATTTTTCAACTTGATAGAATATGTTAATATTTAACTATGTTGCCGCACCGGGGATTAAATGTAAGAAAAACCTAACTCAAAATTGCGACACAAGTTTTTAAATTAGTAATGAATGTTGGAGCAAATGGGCCTTAAGGGCGTGAGGTGAAGCCTCCTGTTTGGTTTAATGCCAGAGGGGCTTACTTTTCGAAGGAATTGAATTTTGAACCTTTTTGTGGTCCCTAAAAAGGGCCGCTGGTTTTCTTCGGCGACTTAGTCCTGAGGGGACTTAGGCGCTTCAGCGGTGCTGCTGGTTAAGGAGTTCGTAGGCTGCAGGCAGATGGCCTTAGAAGTACGTAGTCATCGCCGCTTTGAAATGTCGCAGCTTGAGATACTTTGAAAGAAAATCTGGGTTAAGCCCGTTGATATGCGAAGGATCTGGTCCGTCGGTCGTTCGGCGCAAAGGGAAAAATTTAGCCTAATCTGTATCAGGTGAAGCCTGCGTTGATTTTTCTGTTGCGTTGACTCGTTGACTTCGCTGTGTTCACTTAGCTATCCGACGTTTTGCAAATTTGTTGCCACTATACGACTTAGGCATGTACGATGCTGAAGGCGTGAAACGCAGTAGTTCTAAGCAATGAGAATTTTGCCCGGACACCAAGACGACTGCAATGTCAAGGATATCAAACTACTACGCTTTATGTCAGTCCTTATAAGGGCCTTATGTAGTTTGAAGAGCGTCTTTAGTTTCGGGTGTCGGCGGAGGTTCTAGCCGGACTAGCCTCTTTTCTGCGAACGGTCTTCTTCGTATCGCTGTTTGCGCTGCGTAGATGTGGTTTGGTTGCTTGAATGACGAACGCAGTAATTGAAAATTTTAGATTTATTAATCTCTTAATATCCTGACGAGTCGGCAACACTTCCTTACTTCGCTTCCCTCTTAGCTAATTCCTCTTTTGGTTGAGGTGCCTCGGACTGAGGACTTATGGCTCTCTCCACTTTTCGGTTCCCAAGTTACAAGATGAGTAAAGCTGATTGGTAGTTGATGATAGTTGGCGAGTTTACTTGATGTAACTTGTTCAGGCTCCAGGTAGAATCTGATGACGAGAGAGAAACTCTCAAAATGTTGTTAACTGCTTCCGTTTAAGACGTTTGCAGTAGTGTGAGATGTAAGTGACTTTATTGTGGTGGAGACTGTTTAAAGTGTGTTATGATTCTGTAGGGATGAGCTTGGGTTTGGTATTTTTAATGGTTTATGAGATGACCTAGAGTTTAAAGTCATCTCATAGTGGGTCGTGTACAAGGCACAGTGGTCTATTCCTTCGTTCTTGTGGGGGTGCGGGTTCTGTCACGATTTTGGACAGGTGTATATGTTTCGAGCCTTCTGCTCGAGTGGCTAACGATTGAGTTACCTTGATGATGAAGTCGTGGATTATCTCGGTTTTCAGACCCTGATGTATGATTGTATTTCGAACGAACCAAGGTGAGTTGGTTAACATTCGAAATGTTTTGTTTTGGAAGGAATCCAGCTTATTCCTGTTGGTGGTGCTTAGAAGTGAATACCAAGCTGGGGCAGCATAGGTGACAATGGGGGGAAGATACATTTTGTACATAGCCAGTCTGATGGGAAGAGGGAGTGAGCTATTGTGACTAATCACACCGGATAGAATTGCTCTTCCAATGACTAGTCTGACATGATTTGATAAAGTTAGCCTTCGATCGAGGGTGACGCCTAGATGATTTACTTTATTTGTCCATGCTATGGGAGATTTGTTCAGGTGAAGAGTTGTTTTAGGCGTTGTAATTGTATTAGTGAAACGGATGGCTTCTGTCTTGCCTGTGTTAACAGCAATTCTCCACTTTAGAAGCCAGGGCTCAAGTAGATCCAGCTGACGTTGGATGATTTTTGCACCAAAGTTCACATTGGCGGTTGTATAGTAGAACATGGAATCGTCAGCGAAAAGACGTAAGGTCACTGGGTGGTGAACTGGAATGTCGTTAGTGTACAGAAGGTACAGCAACGGGCCAAGGACTGAGCCTTGGGGAACTCCGGCTTCAATAGGCCTTGGAGTTGATAATGTACCTTCGACGGAAACCTGGAACCATCTGTTGTCGAGGTAAGGTTTGATTAGGTGGACATAGCATGGAGGAACGGGACTATGGACTAGCTTGTACAAGAGCCCATCGTGCCATACCTTGTCGAAGGCTTTGCTGATATCCAGGAATACAGCTATGGCGTGGTAGTTTTTGTTAAAACCATCAGCAAGTGAGTTTATAACTCTGACGAGTTGTAGGGTTAAGGGGTGCTCACTGCGAAAACCAAACTACTTGGGCCTGATGACCTCTTTGAGGTGGTGGGTGAGTTGAGAATTGACTAGTCTTTCAAACACTTTTGAGAGACCAGGCAACAGTGAGATAGGTCGGTAATTTTGCAGGAAGAGAGGCGATTTATTTGGCTTTTTGCCCCTTTCCATGAAGTAGGGAAGTTTCCGGTTCGCATGATACCATTGAAAAGATTAGTTATGGGCACTACCGTGAACGAAGAGATGTTTTTAAGTGCTGCGTTGCCTATGGAGTCTATACCAGGGGCTTTTCTTGGCAGTAATTTGTGGATTTTCTGAGCCACCTGGTTACATGTAAAAGGGACTGGAAGGGGGCCCATAGGACAACTCAGGTAGTCCTAAAGATAATTTTTTACGAGGTCGATGTGGTCTTCCTCGTAGATGTTTGAATGGGGAAAAAACTAGTCTTCTAGAGAATCAGTGAACGCTTTGGCCTTTTCGGACGGAGAGTAAGCGAGTCCGCTTTTTCCGTGAAGTGGATGGTTGCTTGTTTTTGGTCGGAGAAGTTGGCGGTTGAGTTTCCAGAGTGAGCCGTTCTCTGTTTCGACTGTGGAGAGGAATTTATCCCACTCGTCTTCGGAGTGGGACTGTAGTAGTAGGGCCTTGACTAGCTCGTTTTGGGCGTTTAGCTTGCATTTGATAGATGGGGAGCGGGTAAACTGCCATTTCCGGCGGAGTTTTCGTTTGATTGCCAACTCCTTCTTGATGTGGGGAGGAAGTTCAGCTTTGGTGCCTGTACAGGGGGTTGTGTATGCACTCTTCTTGAGTGCAGTGAGGATTAAATTTTGTATATATTCCACTAAGAGGTTGATATCCTGGGTACTTGTTGCGGGAGCTGGTAAAGAGGTGTGTCTGAGGAGGCATTCCGAGAATCGTCTCCAGTTTACCCTCTTTACTTTGTTGTGGGGTAGAAGATATTGGTGTAGCGAATTGCCAAAGGTGAGAAGAATCGGGTTGTGATCGGAGCTGAGATCTTCGATGCATGAGAGTTTGTGTGGGAACGGAAAGTTCTTGAGCACTGCGATGTCTAGGAAATCGGGTTTGTATCTTTGAGAAGCCGGGATGTAAGTAGGTTCCATCGGACCAATGGCTATGATGTTGAGGTTTTTGCTCAAAAACTTGTGAAGTACTAGTCCTCGGGTGTTGGAAATTCTTCTGTTCCAACTAGTACGTTTACTGTTAAATTCGCCCATAATTATGGTCGGTTCGTCCGAAGAGAGTAAATCTTTGAAATGTTTGGCGGTGACGGTGTTTGGATTGGATGGAGGAGCATATACCGATACAATAGACAGGTTCTTGCCCTGGTAATGTATTTGGATGGCTGTATGTTCTATGGATGAGTTTGGAATATTAGGAAGTGTCTGATGGGTAATACGCCTGTGAACCAGTACAGCAGTCATTCCTTCTCCGCGCTGGCATTGTTGGGGAGGAGTGGGCGATCTGATCGATTCGTGATGTAGCCTGGGATGCCGAATTGAACGGAAGGCTTGAGATGGGTTTCACCTAGAAGGGCGATGTCTACGTTCCTATCTTGTAGGAAGTAGCGAAGTTCAGATTTGCGTGCGATGACGCCGTTGGCATTCCATGCTACTATCGTTAATAGCCTATTCATGTTGCATGAAGAAGGCGATTAGGGAGGTGAAGACTGTGATGATTATTTGTTTAGTATCGGCCGTAGACGATACTTGCTTAAGGATGTATTGTATCTAGATGAGTATGTCGGACTTCCTGATGAAGGAAGGGTCTCGGGGTTGAGAGGGCTCAGGCTGTTTTTCCTTGGCTGGGGTGTGTTCCTGCACCGATCTGATGTGGCCTGTACAGGGACTGGAATGGCGGTTTTCGGCTTTGATGCCGGGACATGAGATATTTTAGCTTTTTTGGCTGGCCGCTGGGATTTAGCTGGGGGAGCTGTTGCTTTAGCGTAGCTCTTAGATTGTGGCTTCGGAGGAGGAGCGGGGACGAAAATTTTCCGAACTTCCACTGTGGGAGATTCGTCTTCGTCGGATGATGTTTCTGCCTCAGGAGGAAGGTATCCTGGTCTTAACCGGTTTAGGCTGAGGGGAAGGTTTTGCCTGGAGAGCAACGGATTTGCGGCTCTTAGATTGCGCTCAATTCCTACGAGTGTACTCAGCTAAGCTGGGCACCCTCTGTAGTTGGATGGTTGGGGACCGTCGCAGTTGATGCATTTAACATCGGTTTCCCTTGGTTTGGTGCATTCTTCACGATCATGGTATCCTGTGCATTTTACGCATTGCGGTGGAAGATGACAGTTTTGGGAGCTGTGCCCAAATCGTTGGCAGTTGTAACACTGCGCTGCGCCAGGTTTGGGTGTGTAGTTGTCAACGGTGACGCTGACAAAAACATATGACTGATGTCATAAACTTCTCGGTTGATTGCGGTACGCTCCAGCGTGATGAGGAAGACGTTTATTGGTTTTTCGGCGGCATTTGTGAGCCCGTTGATGGTCTTAGGGACCAGTTTGAGCTTGAATAATTCCTCCGCAATGATTTTCAGATTTGTGGAGTATGGAATCCCCTTGAGGACGACTTTTACGTCTTTCTCCGCAGGTGGAATAAACGTATGGAAGTGGCAATTGTGATGGACCAGAGAAGCCTGAATAGCTCTGATGATCTGGACACTAATCGCTTTCCTTAATATACTCTATTTCAGCGTGAAGGTGGGGAAAAGAGAAAGTTTCACAGGTGCGCAGCCAATGACAGGGGTGTTCGGTGTCGGCGATCCGAACCAGTGAAAAGATGTGGAATTTTAACGTGTACTAAGTTAGCTTTACTAGTTCTTAAGTTCGCTTTGGGACTTGTGATTTTTCGGATAGAAGTTTACGCGGTGAGTTTTAACTTTCCCGGGGAAGGTGAGTTTGAACACCGAGAAAGTTTGAAAGATGGTTTTGGTCATTTTGCGTGATGTATTATTTAGATTGTTGCGGTAACCGTGTCTACGTTTACCACTAAATATACATCGTGACCAGGGAGCTGAATTTAGGCCTACTGGGGACTTTAAGTATTTCGACAGATGTTTACGCAGTACTAAGGGCCGAATAACTTTCCCGTGAGATGAGGTACATCTTCGAGGAAAAGTTAAACGGTGGAAGTGAAGGAACCATTCGATTGATGACGTAGTGTCCTTGGCGGGAGAACGTGTCAACGTTTCCCAGACAGCTGCTGTGCGTTGCTCGAACGGTCCTTATGAGGGGCAAAGAAGTTAGGGGGAAAATACTAGTGACTTTCTGAGAAGATGAGGTCTCAACTCCCGAGGAAAGTAAATGTAGATTATTGAAGTGGCCGACCGATATCGAGGTGTCCTTGGCGGTCGAACATGCCTATGTTCGCCAGACAGATGTTATATCGGCCGGGGACATGTGGAGTTAAGCTCCGAGGAAGTTAATGCGAGTTTTCCCGTAAAATACATTTACGGGAAAATCGCAGAACGCTGTATGAAATGGGCCCTTTTTAGCGCCAAGATGTTGATCGAAGTTACTAATTCTCTTTTCCGCTGGAACGAGAAAATTATTGCCGGGGATATCTCACGAAGCTAAATATTGTGAAATATAAGTAGCTCCGCTACGAAAATTACTAGCAATATATTCTCATTAAGGTGGTAAAAACGGCTGGTAGATTATCAACCACCATAAAGCAAACAGCTGACTTTACAGTAAAAAATTTAACATTCGTCAATCAATGGGCATCACAGCTGACTAGATCTTCATATATAAATGAAAAAGTTATGTGTACAAATGTAGACAAATAATACTGAACCAAAATTGGTGAAACTAAGGAGTATAAGTGAGCTGTTATAGATTTTATGTGAATAAATGTACATATAGGATTTGAAAGGGTTAATGCTTAAGACAGTGTAGTTGTAATATTCAATTCCAAGTTATAATTGCAATTAATTTTAAAATTTGCTCCATAGCAAAACACGGTATATAAACCCCTAGCCATTATATATAAAAAAAAAACACGTCAGAATACCCTGATAATTAGTTTTATCGCATGTTAGTTGCAAAGACACTTTTATGATGAAAAACAAATAATTTCAATAATCAACTCGTTATGATATTTACGTAGTCTCGTAAACATTAATCTAATTCAACATGGCCTCTAGCTACACGCTACTGCAATTAATTGTACAGGTCTAGTGAAAACAAACAGACTGTACGTTGTTATATATGTATGTGATGGGTTAAAATTAGTTTTCCATATAAAATATGAATATCTATAAATTAATTACATCTTATTATGTTCTTCATATAAAAAAATGGCCTATCAACAAATTTGAATATTAAATTTACAAAGTTATAATGAAATATTTTTATAGCTTTTTAAGTATAAATTTGCTGTTTTATAGATCAACACAAATGTTTAAAGTCGTACAACAGGTTTCCTAATTTTATATTCTATGTTTAATATAAACTTAACGTTTGGTTTTAGTTATTAAACATTATTTAGGTTTCGGAAATGTAAATAATAATTGCTTAAAATAACAAAGACATTAATTTGAAGAAAAACAGATAGCTCAAAGTGAAATTAAATTCTTATAACATCTATTTTGTATCATTATGTTAGCTTAATGAGGTCACTATAATAGTTTTCTGTGCTCTTTACTTCATTGAAAAGCTGACAAATTTAAGTCTTCAAAAGATCATGACAACTGGGCGTAAATAATATAGTGGGGAGTTTTTGCTTAGATATTAAATGACGCTTCGTTACTGTAGACGCAGTTGTAACATTCATCTCAAAATGTCTTTATTTATTCCTTTCCGAATGTCCACAATGCTTTCACGCAATTTGGTGGTGGTAAAATCATTCCTTCAGTTTATGATAACTTTTCGTAAGATAATTTTATTTTGTGGTTGAAACTTTATTCAGTGAGCCCACTCTGACTTCTCCCATGTTAGTTTTTACAAATCACTGTATGTAATTGCAAAATATTTTATAAAAACCTAGGCTCACTTCAAACATTTATAATCTTGAATTGCCGTACAATTATATTTGCTTCAGAATATATAAAAAGGCTGAGAATTATTGGCTGTCTAACCAGTAAT
The DNA here is from genome assembly GCA_018207615.1 of Philaenus spumarius. Taxonomy (NCBI): domain Eukaryota; kingdom Metazoa; phylum Arthropoda; class Insecta; order Hemiptera; family Aphrophoridae; genus Philaenus; species Philaenus spumarius. Next base: position 302,316 of record JAGFPH010000605.1, on the reverse strand, counting down.
CATACTATTACAAATTGATTAATTTTAAATTAATGTGTGTTGGAATGAACTTGCGTTCTGACGAATGCTTCCTAAGACGGGCGAACGAATTTAGAAACATCCTACTTTATTTCATAGATGTTGTAAATAATTGTATCAAAATTACAAAATTGGAATTAATTTGTTAACGTTTCCTTATCAAAGATTTAAGTTAAACAATAGTTTAAAATTCCGTTTGAAATCATTTACACATGTTTAGGCTTTGCCCAACCTATAGTGTTTTAAATTATTTATGCTGGTTACATCAGCCGATATAACTGTTATTATATATTTGGTTTCTATAATAGTACACATAAAAATTGCCTAAATAATAGTATTTCATGTTATTGACCTACATACAGAAATAAAGTGTTAGATGTATTTGTTTATTTTGATTTCAATTATCATTTGATGTTGTTCGGAATTTTGTAACGCTGCTCTGTAGCTTTAATCTATCTTAAATACAAAACTGAGCAATTGGCTTTCATTTTATTTTAAACACGTAGCTCAAAACCAAGTAATAATAAATAAATAAAATACGTTTCGTAGGCCAATTAAGTAAAAATATTCCTAGTTCATCATATTTCAATAATTAAAACCCCACTTACCTTTTATCAAATAAATTCAATCGATTCTTCAATACTAAAAGTAACTTATCTGTCAACAAACTGGTTTGCAATATCAGCTGATTTGTGATAATAATGCTGCATGTGATTTTTACCATAATGCGCATGTGCAGATAAAAATAGACCTAATTTGGTGAAATGTCTTTCAGTTTCAGGTCATATTGAAAAATTTCTTCACACGTACATACACACACATACATACTTGACTTTGAAGTAGTGTACAAATACTATACTAACCTTAAAACATATAAAAACAATATCAAGTTGACTTGACCAAGTTTTGATTAAATTTTTCAAAGCTAATAAAGTCTAGCTCAAGAACACTTCAACAAAATGTATTACTGAAACTTAATTTTATTTGGAAATACTTGAATTAAATTAAATTATTTTCTCTTTAACCATGTATATCAAAACAAATTTATATTTTATTTAAGCACATGTTCAAGTAACAGAGAAGGTAAAACAAGAACAATAGAAAACGTAACACGATATTTCTTTGCGTATGTTTCTACGGTCTCTTTATTCTATTCAAATTGAACTAATATTATTTAATTGTAGATAATTATAAATATATTATGTTGTTGGCCTGCCCTCCTACAGCTACTATAAACGTAACCACCATTTGTAAATTATATACAGGATTGTATAAATGTAATAAATTATATATATGTAAATTATGTACAGGATTCGGCAAAAGTCAGGAAGATTAATTCGAAAACTATTAAACAAAACGTAATAAAACTTTATATATTTGTTACTATAAAAAACAGTTTGACGTAATTTACTGGTTTTTGGCGTGCCCGGGGGTCAGCCCACTTATATATATTTTAAACGTATGGTAATCCTAGATCGACTCCTCATTTTCAAGTTACTTGTTAGTAGAACACAACAGTGCAAACCTGGCGGCAAAAGGTTGACCCAATTAGAAATTACAGCTCCTTAAAGAATGTAATGTTATACAACTAATGTTTCTTCTTTGCAGTTGTCAGTAGGGTTTGCAATGTTGTGCCCTACCAAGAAATACTTTTAAATCGAGGTATAACTCGACTTAATAATATTTTTTTTATTGTTCCCACGTCTCACTTTGAATTTTACGTTTTATTACATTTGTAAATTATACCAATCACCCCAATAGTTTTTGGTGATTGGTTTTCAAAATAATAAATACACAATCCAAAAATAAATTAGCTAATATGATAAAAACACTTGTGCATACAATACAAAACTTAATAGTAATAAAAGTAACAATACAATAAAATATTTGTCTTTTTGTTTATCCGCCTTTCTTAGCTTTGTAGCAAACAAAGCTTCTGAAGATGGGGTCTACCCGAAACGCGTCAAGCGAGAGAAAGACAAAGCTAAGAAAGGCGGATAAACAAGAAGACAAATGTTTCAAGCATCTTAGCGGAAATAATAATAACAAATGCAGTGAATATAATAGAATACATAATATAAAGAGATACAATAATAATACAAAGAGATCTCCCTGTGTTTCCACCATCTTTCGTACACTCTCAAACAAGTTATCAGTAATACTGAATGTGAACAACAAATTTTTCAATTTTCTCAGATTTTTGAAATTAGAAATTTGCTTTAGTTGAAGAGATAGTTGGTAAAATACTTTGGAACCGACAAACAAAAATGAACCTCAAATTTCAAGACTTCCTATATGTTCCGTCCCCCAGTCACACCAAGAACCAATAAAATACGTCAAACTATTGGTTATAGTGGCAAATAAATAACTGTGAAGTTTTATTACGTTTTGTTTAATAGTTTTCGAATTATTAAATATATATTTCGGACTTTTTTAAAACGCTGTATAGTAGTTTCAAACCAAAACAGTTTCGACATTGTAATTCATCAAAGTAATTTGCAAATTTTTTATACTTATTTTGGCAGCTATAGTGCACATCAAGTTTTATTTTTATAAATTACCATCTTCAATATAGTTTCGAAAGATCAAACTAATTTAAAAGCTTATATTATTCCAATAAGGTATGCCAATTTCGTGATACATTTTTAAACGAGGAAGTTCTACATCACTCTTTGATCGCTAAAACAACCAATTAAAGTTAGTATCAAAGTTATGATTGGAGAAATAAACAAAAGGTATGCCACCATATTGAATTGATGTCTGTCAAATGCAAAGGTTACACTAATGAATAAAATCCAAGGTAAGCAATGACGTCACTGACAAATAACCTAAAGCATGCAACATTATGTCAGCTGATACGACATGCCACGTGCTATAGTGTTAAGTCATTCAACCGAGTGTCAACACACGCGAAAGTAGTCTTTAGTCAGCTGGTAAATTGGTTTGTATTACAGTACCTGCATAGGATGCGGCGAGATTCATGTTGCTCAAGACATGTAGTGAAAATATTATTTTAACAAGTGAATAAACAAACATGTAAACGATTTAATCCTGATTTAACTATCACACTTTTAATGAATATTTGTTAACTTATTATATTAATTGATATACTTATCTGTATGTTATTGCTAGTTTTACTTGCTGGTAGGCGTTTCAATAAATCAACCAGAATTTTAGAGAACTCAATGAGTGAGTGAGGTATATTAATTTGTATAAAATTAAATGTATTACAAATATATAAACAATACTTACAAATTTCCAGTTTAAAAAATTGCACATTTTAAATATTAAAAATCAACATAAAAATAACTATTCTAAACATGGTAGTAAAATAATACATACTATATTTATATTTGTACAGTAAAAGAAAATGTTATTACCGTGTTTGAAATGTTTTACATGAGATTTCGTTTTATTGAGCATTAGTTTTGATCGTCATAACAATGAGTATCATAACAATAAGGGGCGAGTATTTTAAAATTGGTTTATACAAATGTTCTCTACATCGGTATTCCTATCAGACATAATTTGCTTGAATCATACCATTAAGTTTAAATTTAAACCTTATAAATTACATTGTTAATTTGTATATCAAAGTGCTCTTAGTAGATAGTTTATGTTGAGCTCTGACAATGTTTATCGTTTTACCATCATCATATTTCCAAAGCCTAAAGCAACCAATATACCGATTTTCATTTTTATTTTATTTTAATTTTAAATTGATTGGTCATCCCACAACTATCTGGTAACTAGTTTATTAAATTAAACCACTTTTAAGGAAATGTTAATGCAAGAATGAAAAAAGATAAACGCGATTACAATGCAAACCCGACTGTTTTATCATTATACTTTGTGTTACATGGACTATTTGATCTAATCTTTAATTACAAAAATGTGTTATGAATTATTTGAAATTTAAGCTATAAATAAAACAAATGACAGTGGTACATACAAAATTTGGATTAGAATAAGGTTTTTCAAACCTAAATATAATATATATTTAAAATATATAAAATATATTTTTAAAATAAAATATACATTTTTGTTTATTCTTAATAATACTTTCACCACGTAAAGTCAGGTATGTGTAGCTTATATAACTTCAAAAAGAAGTAACGTTATTAGGTCAATAGTAATTAATTTTCATAATTAATATTGGGTTACAAATTTTAAATGTCATAGTACTTTTATTTTTGTTATAAATATTAGTTTCTTGTTTTCTAATCTACCTAAATTTTGAAATCAGCAAAATATGTAGAGAATGATTTATTATTAAACAAATTAGTAAAATTATTATCTTAAAAAATATTTTAATTTATAAAAAAGACAATTATTTCAATACGTTTGTATTTTTTTATAAATATGCCAAATTAATACTAAATGAAATAGAACAAGAGTAAGTTATCCTATCTAAACCAATATAAAAAGAACTCTACAATTAATTATGTAAATTCAATAATAAAGGATGAATGGGATTGTGTTTTGTTCAATGTATTGTTCTACTAATAATCATCACATCAACCCAAATGCGATTTCCAGCTCCTTAATATTTCAGAATTGTAAACCTTTCTATGGCTTATATAAGATAATTTAATTCGTATTAAAAACATATTAGAATGAACACAAACAGGAATTTGACTGTAGTAAAATCCCTTTAAGTGAGTGGAGTTAGTTATTGAATTATTTACTTGCCATGAAAGTAATTTATCATGAAAACCTTTTTAAAAATGTCAAGAAGTCGAGAATTAGTTCACAATATAAGAAGAAACAGTCACTTTAAATCAAAAGGGTTTAACGCTGTCAGATGGGCTCCGAAGAAACTGGGGTAATGTAAGTCCGGAGTCCGTACAAAGCCTTTACACAAGTCATCATTAAATCAAATACAAAGCTCAGATATTGACTCGAATTTCCTCTCTTTCTTATTCCAATAAATACTATATTAACTACTGAATTGAGTTCTGTACGGAATTTTTAGTTTGGAATTTAACAACACATTTAGTATGGAAACAACAAAACATTTTAGGATTTTTTTTTTAAATAAAACGTTATATATTTCAGATATATTAGAAACAGTGGACATTTTTTGTGTATTTTGAATGATAAAATGACGTAGGAAAAGCACTAGGAGGTATTTACTTACGTAATTAGTTGTGTGTGAAATAACGAACCTTGTCTTTATTTAGAAGATGGCTTTCACTCTATTGAGGGTGGAATTTCAAAAGTACTTGTTTTTCGTTAGAATTATTTTATGTTTTTACAAAATATCCTTGGAATCTGTCTAGATACAAATTGATAGAGTTTTATGATAAAAAAACTTTATTAATTAAATCATGCAAACCACCAAAACATATTTTAAAGTCACTTTCAACGGGAAAAATGGTTAAAACCTTTTTTTGAACATAGCTTTCTTATTTGTTTATTTATCAGTCTTATGAAAAAAAAAACAAACAAAAAAAGATTCAAATATAAACACTATAGGCTACAGCATTCTAAATAATTGTAGTAACTAAAAAAATGCAATTTATTTTTATAGTAATACATTCAATGGCGTTCTAGAGGCCTTACTTTCTTTTTTATGATATTGCATTTGTTTACAAAAATCAATAACGAAAAAATTTATTTATTTAAATTATGAATTTTCTTTAGTAAATAAATAACGAAGTAAGGAATGACAAGGCCGTTTGTTTTCGTTATAAAACACAGCACAATTTGACTCAAGTCTATATCTGCAAACGTTGTAACCGAATTACCAATATTTATATAAACGTTAAAATTATGCATGCATGAAAAATAGAATAACAAACTCTGTGGGTTGCAATTATTTATACAAGGAAAACTGAAGTCAATAAATGGTGCACCGCAACTAACCGACTAACGCTCATGTATATTCAAGGCTGGATTAATTGTCGGAGAATGGATTTACATAATGTAAATATAGTTTAGAGTGTTTACTTGGATTGGCAAAGACAGAGAGGTAATATTAAGTTCAAAGGATTTACTGCGATTTATCATTTAATTAGTTACGTAAATATGTGTAATCAAAAAACTTTGAATTAGTAACAACTGTAATAATATAAATTATTATTCTAAATAATAGATTAAAACTTTCCGATAAATCGATATCATTCTGTTTATTATATACAAATACTGTAATTATAATACAAAGAGTTCATAAATGATTACCATTATTACAAATTAAATGGTTTTTAGGAAAAACTAACAAAAGTGTACACGAATGTACTTAGTTTGATAAAATGAAGAATATACATATATGAATATACACTTCCTCCACTTTTTCTGACATTTATGACTTCGATCAAGGGATTCATCCTATGACGCAATGTTAAAGACTAGATGAAAAAAGGCCAATAACTTTGTTGAGTAGCAACCTACAACAAAAATTTAATTTAAGACCAGCACTCTTAAAAGGAGAGTGGGTATCTTGATCCAAAGATGGGTATTTTGAAATTAAACCTGGTCATCTTCGACAATTCTGAAATATTTGTCACTTACGCCATGTTTAGTCGAACGAGTAATGGAAAGAATTCCTAGCAGGAAAATCAACAAACTGTTATACCATGTGGAAATATGAACCAGAAATTAACAATTTCCAGTGATTATGCTATTTGGCAATATAGTGATGAAACTAATGAGAGTAAATTTGAGTAGTCATCTGAAATATCTGTTCTATTTTCTTTGTTTGTTGATAAAATTTGCACTTTATTTGAGTCTAAAATTAAACAATGTTCTAAGACTTGAGTCTTAAAAGTATTTCATTTTAAAATGTTAAATACTGTATTAATTTTATGCAAGAATGGTCGGGTCTTCCATTTACAGATTAAAACTTCATAACCATTGTTAAATTATTAAATGTGTGTATTTGGGGATGAAAATAAATATTGATAGGTAATTTCTAAAGTAAGGGAACCTTCCCGTGTTTCCAGGAATTATTAATTTCTAGAAGTTAAACATATTATGATTGATTGAAGTGACTGAATAATAGTTCGTGTCGAGTGATGCAGCCGGAACCTCCTTCTTGTCTACATTTCAGTACAATTTATTTGATAACCATTGTTAAATTTCACTTGGTTATAATAAAAATAATTATATTTTTCAACTAACATAGCAGATTCAACAACCCACGTCACTCAGGAAACCATGCTTAACATATCGGTAAAAGTTTCAACTAAATTGAAAAAGTAATTTATCATTTAACTCATGACAAACAGGTAGAAAATAAACAATCAAATAACAACCAATACTACAGTTAAACGAAAGTAATAACCTTACCTCCAAATATAAATAAATAAATATAACTTCTGATTGATATTTTGATGTTTCATATATAAAAACATAAACTGTAGCAGTAAAAGTAACGCTGTTTTTGACATTAATCTTTTATAGACACATCAACGTAAAGTCACCGTAGATCAACATTGCATTGTGTGTTGGTTTATTTATAATGATTTAGCCACCATTACAACTTAGAAGGCACCCAAAGAGTGAAGTTTTAAAAAGAATACATGTTTTACATTCATTTTTAAATCACAAAACGACAAATGAAAATGGATATGCAGGGTTGAGATAAATGTTAACGACTACGTGAACTAAATTTTCATATTTTTAATATACCATAATATATTTGATGTTCACAATATTTTTTTAACTTTTTTTCCGCATTGAATTTGGTTCTATTATATTTCATTTCATGTACTTTACTAATATTTATGCGATGATAACCACCCAGGTTTTTCGCCTATAAAATAAAAATTAAAAAATCCACTAATATTATAAATATTTCATAAATACCTGTGTATCACTTTTGGTACTGCCCACAGTCCTGTTTAATGTCTCTATATTTAATAAGACAACGTACGTTTCGCCTTTCGATCAGGCATTTTGAAGTCACTTTTAAAAATCCATAAAACAATAATTATCATTATTTTAATGCACGTCAAAATATCACATTAAGTTCTTACACAACAAACATTACACAATTTAAAAAGGAAACAAGTATTAATTTAATTTACATAAATCCCAACGCACGAGTCTAAAAAATCAACAATTGCATTTATATATTACTATAACATTCCACATGTACTCCTTGTCTATCACTGCACCGGCACTGGTTGCGTTGTTGTTACGTGGTAGGGATCGTTTTGGTTTGATGGGCGTCAGCTGTGATAACAATGCCAAAAATACTGTTGGATTGAAAATGTGTGTTTTCGTTTAATAGGGTGTTTGGGTAATGTTTGTTGTGTAGGAACTTAATGTGATATTTTGACGTGAATTAAAATAATGCTAACTATTGTTTTATGGATTTTTAAAAGTGACTTGAAAATGCCTGATCGAAAGGTGAAACGTAAGTAGAGTGTGCGGGTGAGCGTAAAATGGAGTGGGGGAAGGTCGTTGACCTTTGGCCACGTCCACATTTTTGGGGGTGTTTTTGGGGTATATTTGGTTCCTTACCTAAGCCTACCTTTTTTGAGGATTTTTGTATTTTTGATTTTTTGGCGATTTTGAGGATTTTTGGGGAATTTTTGGGCAGCCGTCTTTTTTTTTGCAGCCATCTTGTTTTGTAATAATTAATATTTAATTTTAATTTAATTATTTGTTTTGAAAAAAGTTTGGATGTCTCCGAGAGTAGAACTGGGTATATGTTATTAGTTTTTCAATTCGACTTACTGTTAAGCCACAAACTGGCTTTGGAAAAAGCTTTCATAGAGAAACGGTGCGCGGTTACCAGTTTAATTTTATTTAAGGGGTTAAAAATGAAAAATGGAAAAACCCGTACATATACAGAGCTCGGCCTAAGAATAAGGAACATTCATGCAAAAAATCATGACAATCGATCAAGGGGTTTGGTCGGCATAGTGAGACAGACAGACACACAGACGAAATGCCGAACGGTCGAGCTAAAACGGAGACCTCGCTTCGCTCGGTCAACTATTTGAAAACATTTTTCACTGTTGTTCATGACATTTTCCTGAGAAACAATGGCTAAGTATATGTTTCTAAAAAAATCTTATTGTTTAAAAATAAAAATATATCTTATATGGAAGGTAAAGTATACATTAATTTATATTTCTTATAAAAACAATTTATATTTATGAATACATAAAGGGTTCGTTAACAACACAGTCATAATTTTGCTTATTAATATTATAATTATTTTCAGTTTTAATTTGTGTGAAAGTTGATGTATTGAATGTACTTAATATAATGTGAAATATAAACTGTGCCTAGGCTACTTTGATTTTAAATTTATTAAATTGAACTTTAAAAATGGAGAACAATATTATACAAAGTTAGAAAATATATTCTTTTATAATTCGAAATAGCTTATGATAGTTTATCTAGAAAAGAAATACTTACTAATGAAATATTTTACTTTTAATTAAATTTCTAATTTCGAGTATTTATGCCTATTACATGATTTTAAAGACTTTTCTAAATGTTTACACTAAATAATTTAATTTCATGTTTTATATTAAATTACCTACTGTATATATGTATACTATAGAAGTCGAATAATTACTTTAGTCATAATATAACTTCTGAACAAAATAGTATTTTTATAAATAGCTTTGTATATGAATTTTTTAATCAAAATATTAAAAATTGAGAGTGAGATCTCACTTGCCAGTTATAATTTATAACTTATTATTTTTTATGAAATTTAAAACCCATTCACAGGAAAATTCAAATATATTTTAAATTAAGATCTATTTACTTCAGTTTTATTATAGGGGAACACTACGAAACTATAGCAGAAAACGATATGAAACGAAAAAGTATAATGGAGCTTGTCTTATGCTTAAGTTGTGACTCATATAAAATCTGAGTTAAAGATATGAAGGTCTAATTAAAAAAGTAATGATATTTTAGCGGTTGGTTGAAGTCATTCCAAACCAACATCGCGTCGTAACAAGATAAACAATAATATTGTAAAAAAGGAAGTAATTTAACGATGGAGAGATTAAATATTTAAAATTTTAGTACCTACTATTCATTTATTTTAAACTTTCCGAAACAAGTATTTAAAATAGGCCTATTGCTTGAATTTCACACAAACTAAAATAATAATGGTGAATAATTGTGGAACACCTACTGAAACCAATATCTGCTAAGAATATTCGTTTAGTGAAATTAACACATTGTACCAGGTTATAGCTCTGATACAGTTTGTAATCATTAATTTTTAAGTAACTCGTTTACGAATTTATTGTAGATTTAATAAGTTAGCAACTTATACTTTGAATATCGTTCAAATTCATTGTCGCCATTTACCCCGTCATTTCTAACTAACTGCAAAAAGCATTTTGTAACATTTTATTTCTCAAGTTTTTAACCGACAAAAGCAATTACTTTGTTGAAATCTAATTAACAAAGCCCCTACACTTCAAAGTGAATGAATGAGTTATTACGAAATAAGTGACAAATTAGTACAAAACAAATGGTTTCCTTCGCAGCTATTATTATTGTTAAGCGTAGTCCCACAATATCCTTTGTTTCATTACGTCGTACTAATTTACAAAGAGCCTTGTGGACGTAGTCTTGTTCAAATTATTTACAAAGATGGCTTCCGAAGAAGATGTTTAAGTTAGTTGCATGACAATACTAAACATAATGTAATACAGAGTTATGAATAGAATAAGGTTGGATAACGGTATAGCTAACCAACTTATCTGATTGTGGTGAAGAAATTACTCACTTGTTTGCATTTTATTTTTGAGGCATCAGTGGTATATTAAGCACGATTTATCAAAAGAGCATTCAGTTATGGTAAAAGAAAAACATCTATAGTTTGATTTAAAGTAGAATAGTTTTTGCTGACACGGGCGGGGAGGGTGAACGAGAGGGCCCCCCCTACTCCAAGAGCCAACCAGCTATTACCTTCCCAGCGGTTGTCATAGTAACCATATGCAACGTTGTAAAGCAACGTTTACATTTATGAGAAGTCCGTTCGTTGGCAGTACAGCGATGCGTAGATTTGGCAACAGCGCAGTCCCTCCAGTCTGTCCAACGATCGCCACCTAGGACTGTTCTAATTTAAATTAGACTATAGTGTCATGAGTGGACAGAACAATTATTACTGTTATTTAAACATCGTTTTGTCTGTCCATCCGTGTATCAAAGTTTCATAAAATCGTATAAGTTACCACATTTTGTGATGTAATTATACTATAAATTCCTTGATGTTTTGATGTCTTCAGTGTTCCAAAACGAACAACTGATGGTAAACTGAACACATCCTTTTTTTTAAGTGGGGCACAGCTACTTACAAAACAAATTCAAAAGGTTTAGTCCCGCAATCCTAAGACGTTATATCGTTAAAAATGTATTAAATTTGCATCAAGTAAACCTTTATTATTAATGTAGGCTCCTGCACGTGTTATGAGCCTCTAAAATCGATTGTACGGCATGTATCTGAGTAACGTTCTAACCAATTTATTTCAAATTCTTTGACAAAATTCTTAAAATCCTTTAATAATTCAATGCCAATTATAAGAGTAACATTAAAACCATATACTATAAAAATACGTTTATAATCAGAAAATTCATAAAATTATACTTTTTAGTCAAAGGATCGCCTGTTTATTAATTTCCATTGTAAGGTTAGAGAATACACTTAGTGCTTAGTTATGTTAGTTTTTTACTTAACTTTTTACTTTATGCCAGTTAGACTAATGAAGAATAAAGAGCAGCATATTGTACTGTTGAACCAATGCAACCTGTGCTTTATGTTCTAACTATAGCAAAACTAGACTAGCACCTTTAGCCTCTCGGCCACTTTACTTCCCCATTGTGCTTAATTATTGCTAAGTAATGAACCACTTATATATTGTAAACCTGAAACAGCTACAAGATCATATTTTGACGTATCTAGTTGTATTACGTTGGTTAAATCGTTTTTGATATGCAGGGTGTTTCGTAACTCTTGTTGCATATTTTCTGGGATTTTTCCTGAGTCCAAAATAAAGACCAAATCACCGTTCATTCGTCTAAAATCATTTCAGCTGTCCTACTGTGACCAAAATGCGTTTTTATTAAAAAAATTGATATTTAAAACTTACTTAATTAAATAATACCAATTTTTATCAACCCTTTGTACATGGGAAAAACGTTATGTTGAATTGACTTTTAAATTGCAACCGATTAAAACGTTTAAACGGAAACAACGAAAAACTAGTGCTTTCTCGAAAAGTCAAGAATATCTTATTTTAGCAAACTAATTTAATTCCAATATCGTTTAGGATTTTAGTTTTTGTAATTGGTTAGATAATAACGGACTTATGGGACGCTTCTCTTGGGGGCGATGTGTGGTAGACTGCAATGAAACAAAATAAAACATATTTTTGTACAGTAATAACTTTAATCAAGTTCGTTTCATTTATTTATTTTGACAGAGAAAAACTGTTTGTTTACACAAATTGTTATTAAATATATGCTATTGGTAAGTACTTCTAGAGTTACGAAACACTCTATATAAACTTATGCAAGTCGGTTACATATAATTACAAACCTATTCTTGCTTTAAAAATATGTTCAAATCAACATAATTAAAATTGATTTATCTAGTAATAAACATTGAAGGGAGGTTGAAGAACTATACTAATTCAGAAGTACAGTAGAGAAAACGCATATTGTAATTCTTTTCAGAAAGCCATGTACAAAATCGATGTTTTTATTTATAACGTAAATGGTATTTTTCCTGATCCGCTTTTGAACATCCAGAACATTGTTTAAAATGCAAAAAACGGAAAATAGCGGTTTTCTTTAAATAGTTTGAAGACAATTGCCAGTGGGTATATCAAATTTTGTTTACTTGTAGGGTACTAAGAAACGGTTAATTTGAGACCTCCTGAGTTAAAATCGGTTAATAATTTGTTTGAATAGTTGCAAAAAATCCGATTAAGTTTTCAACATTTTCAAGTATTATTCATTCTTTGAGATAAGAAAATAGACCCTTGAAATTTTCAGAAAATAAGCCTTTATAACCCTTAAGGTACCATTAAAATTTAATTTAAAAAATATTAATTATTTTACGTGGTATTTCATTTATGTATTCAAAAAAGTTTTAAATGTTTAAATACAATTAGACCCAATTGCCGTCCTCGTAGGAAGATCATCCGGAGCTCATTTTTTCGTCGAGATTTATATTTTAAGTTTAAGTTCAGAGTAAATTCAATTTTCATTATTGAACCATTACAATGGCATCTGAAAAAGTAGGACTTTTTAAATTCGTGTTTTTACAAATATGTTTGTAACAAATGGAATATTGGTATGCCCTTTCGATATTCCAATAGCTGACATTTTTATACATGTTACCAATTTTGAGCAAACATTGGTAATTCATTTTCAGATGTCATTGTGAAGGTTACAATAATTAAAATTGGATTTATCCTGAACGCATACTTAAAATATGTATCGACAAAAAATATGAGCCCCATATGACCCTCCTACTAAGACGGCAACTGGGTCTAATTGTATTGGGCACTTTCGGTTGACTATGTTTCTGAAATCTCGCGTCGCGCAACTTTTTGCGTAGACACAAGTCAGAGCGTGGAGAGGGAATATTTAATATATTTACATTCATTACCAAAGCAATCAAATTAACACACAAGATTTAGTTAATTTAATATAACAGCTGATTTCGCCCATCATCTGTAATTCTTAAACAAAATCCAGGGTAGATTAAACTTTGGGGTTATGTTTACAACTTCAATCATTATAATTACTTGTGAAATAGATTTTTTTTTAATATTAGTTATAGAACTAATGTAGGCAATACCTTATAAGATTTGCTTTGAAGTTATAAACTGTATATAAAAACAACCTTTTATCATTAATATATTCGTTTACCTACACAAATTTAAAGAAGAAATACCTATTGTTTAGCTTCGAAAACATTCGTACATCTTTGTATAACATATTTGATGATTAATTTCTTTACTATAATATACTACTTTATAGTTCTTTGATATAACAACTACTTCTAAATCATTTGACCTATCAATATGAAATAAAAAGTAATTAAAAGATAATATTTTTACCTTTCTTTAAATATGTAATGACGGATATAAATAAATAATTTTAACAAATAGGCCTACAGTTTTATAATCATTATAATTGTACACATTTACCGAGTTAAAAATCCCCGTAGTCATAGAAGTTATCACTTCAAACGTGTGGTCTTAAGCACACCCAATTAAATTTTTTTAAATAAATGAATTAAATATCTCGTAAAATAATTAATATTTTTAGTGAAATTTGAATAGTAACTCAATGGTTAGAAAAGGCTTATTTTCTCAAAGTTTCAAGGGTGGAAAATACTTGAAAATGTTCATAATTTAATCAGTTTTTTGCTATTATTCAGTCAAGTTATTAACCGATTTTAACATTATGGTCTCAAATTAACCGTCTTTTAGTACTCTAGAAGTAATCGAAATTGTATATACCCATTGGCAACTGTCTTCAAACTTCAAACTATTTAAAGAAAACAGATTTTTCCAATATGTGCATATTAAAACTCTATTTAAACAATGTTCTGGATGTTCAAAAGTGCCATTTACTTCATGCATAAATACATAGGTTTTTCCACATTTCATTCTGAAACGAATTACAATAATTTTTCAACATCCTTATATATAATTCTGTAAGCGAAATTTTAGATTCAAAATTGTAGGAATTTGGTAAATCAGAGGATGATGGGAAGGGTATCAAATTAAAGGTATCAATTCTAGGAACGAGGGAAAAATATAAGTTTTTTCTAAAATTAAAAAATAAGGGGGTTTCGGGGTCCCCGAAAAACAAAAAATCCCCATAAGAAATACATGAGAATTTAAAAACATCTGTTTTGTTTACATTAAAACATTTGGTATTAAATAAATACGTTAAAAACATAAAACAGCTGTTACGTAGTTTACATCTACTCTTGACGTCATCGATGCCCACTGCTAAGAGAAATGAAAATCAGCTGTTTATTATCGATTGCAGTCATATTAACAGAGTATTATTATTATACACATTCTGTGAAAAAATCATCAAGATACGATAAATTACTTTATTTATAAATTATTATTATTAAATTTTTAGTTTCGAAAACGTATATACTTCGTAAACAAAATTTCACAATACATTTTTAAAATGTACATATCTTTTGATATATATATATATTCGATTTTAAATATTAAAAAAGATTTGGTTTCACAATAAAATTCTCTATAACTTATTATATTCATAACCCAATACAAAATAAAAATAAATGTAAAATAATAAAAATAAAAAAATATTGTTCACCCTTTGTCGAATTTGAAATAGTATATTTTATAGGCCTAATCAATAAAAGTATTAAAATTTGTCGTAACAATCTGATTTTTTAAAATTGTTATTATAGATATGTTTTCTATATGTGGTTAAAATTTTATTAAAATTGGGTAAATGTTTATAAAGTTATTCAATTTTTACTGAAGATGTGAACAATTTTTCACCGAATATATCGGAAAGTAATATTTATAGGCCTAATCAGTAAAGGTATTAAAATTTGTTGTAACAATCTGA
>JAGFPH010000605.1:258740-286724 GCA_018207615.1 Philaenus spumarius | reverse complement strand
TATTAAAATTTGTTGTAACAATCTGATTTTTTTATATTATTATTAAAGATATGTTTTCTATGTGTGGTTCAAATTTTATTAAATTGGTTAAATATTTTTAAAGTTATTCAATTTTTACTGATGACGTGAACAATTTTTCACCGAATAAAGATATCGAATAGTAAAGGCCTAATCAGTAAAGGTATTAAAATTTGTTGTAACAATTTGATTTGTTTATATTATTATTAAAGATATGTTTTCTATATGTGTGGTTCAAATTTTATTTAAATTTTTTAAATATTTTTAAAGTTATTAAATTTTTACTGATGACGTGAAAATTTTTTCACAGAATAAAGATATCGGATAGTGATATTTATAGGCCTAATCAGTAAAGTTGGTATTAAAATTTGTTGTAACAATCTGATTTTTTTAATATTATTATTAAAGATATGTTTTCTATGTGTGGTTCAAATTTTATTAAAATCAGTTAAATATTTTTAAAGTTATTTAATTTTTACATAAGGCTCCATGAGAAGCATATAGAGCTTATGAGAAACTGGGCACCGTTTATGTCACGAATTACTGCGCATCCATTCGTGAACCCTACCGTTATTATTCTATATACCGTGGTATTACATAAATAAATTAAAACAATAAAACAGCTGTTCTGTAAAATAATATGACAGTTAATGTAAATTATATTGTTAAATAAAATGTGTAACTTATTAACCTGTAAAAGATAAACGTTGACACACACAAGTAATTTTAATATTTTAAATGGTTTTATTTAAATTATTATGTATTATTATTGACTTTTAGTAGATCCTCAGGTGCAATAATTTTATAGAAGAAAAACATTATTATAAGTGTGATTTTTGGAAGTTTGTGTGGCTGTTATATTAACTTTTTATACATTCATTATAATTTTCTTAAAATTTTACACAAATTCTATCATGTTATCAACTAGGGGAAGACCAGCAAGACGTGGGAGAGTGTTCAGGAATGTAGCGGACAGACGTAATGCAGATCGGCGAATAAGAGACCAAAGAGATACACAAGGGAACAATGTCATACAACGATTACCCGCTTTCAGAAAACCCTTGGAAAATGAATTAATTGTTGTGTCTCATAGTTTAGGTCTTCTAAACAAGACTTGCAATCACTGTGGAGCATTTCATTTTTCAGAGGAGGCCACAAATGGACATTTCAATGAATGTTGTTGCAATGGACTAATTATTATGCCACAGCCACAAATAAATGACGAACTAAAAGAATTAATGCTGCATGATTCAAATTTCATAAAAAACATAAGGCAATATAACAGTGTAATGGGTTTCGCGTATTTTTCTGCTACACAGAAAGATATTCCAGGAAACGGACCTTATTGTTTCAAAGTTCAAGGACAAATTCATCGATATATTTCTGACTTATTACCCCTAAATGGTGATTTACCCTCAAATGGTCAATTGTATTTCATTGACACGTCAGTAGCAACTGATATACGGCTGGAATGAAAATAAGAATTTAAAACAAGATACACTAACTAAGTTAACACACATACTATTAACCCTTACGCTCAAACCTACAAAAAAGCAGCTGATATAGTTCAGCACCAGGAACAAAACCGCAGCCTAGAAATTCGTTTTATGGACAATACTCCAATGTATATGAGAAGATTCAATAAACCTAGCGCTGATGAAATAGCTGCAGTTTTCAGTTCCACTGAGGGGGAGCCACCACAAAACCGTCACGTCGTAGTTCACCACCGACAAGGTGGACCCACACTGTTATCAGTTATGAGCCCTCACTGCGACCCAATGGTATATCCCCTTTTATTTACCTTTGAAGAACCTGGATGGGATCCAAAATTAATTCACAATGGCCAAAGAAGACAAAGCCATCGAGAAAGGCTAACAATGTTACAGTTTGCGTGTTACAGATTAGCGATCCGTGAGGGGTTCTCACATATTCATGCCTAAAAAAAAACTATTTCAACAGTTTGTTGTAGACATGTACACACGAGTCGAAGGCGAGCGATTAAACTACATAAGAAACCATCAGTCAGAACTGCGAGTCGAGCATTACAAGGGTCTCCAAGATTTTGTATTGAATAGAGCTCAACTTAATAATCTTACTGCAGGTAAAATTGTTGTGCTACCACCTTCATTTGAAGGTAGCCCACGGAACATGATTCAAAGGTATCAAGACGCCATGGCAATCGTTCAAAAGTTTGGTAAGCTAGATATTTTTTTGACAATTACCTGTAATCCTAATTGGCCAGAGATACTTTTGTCTCTTAATGCAAACGAAACCTCAACAGATCGTAATAACATTGTTTCTAGGGTATTTAGAGGAAAACTAAATGAAATAAAAAGAGATGTATTGAAAAATAATGTTTTCGGAATGGTAAATGCATATGTTTATGTAATAGAATTCCAAAAACGTGGCCTGCCACATTGCCTTATGCTATTGATTCTTGATGAAGGATCAAAGTTCCGAGAACCAGCTCAAATTGACCAATGCGTCTGTGCCGAACTACCAGATCCACAAGAATTTACTACACTTCATAATATTGTCGTAAGAAATATGATACACGGACCATGTGGTCAACGCAATAATAAATCTCCTTTGCATGAAAAACAATTGTTGCACTAAGAAATACCCAAGAGATTTTCTAGAGGAAACTATAGAAAATAACAATAGATACCCTAAATACCGCCGAAGAAATAATGGAATAGTTGCAAGAAAGTTTATATCCACCAAGTTTATAATAGAGATGTTGTCCCTTATAACAATTATATGTTACTTAAGTATAATGCGCACATTAATGTAGAAATTTGTTCCACAGTTCGTTCTGTAAAGTATTTATTTAAGTATGTATATAAAGGTTATGATTCTGCATGCATAGAATTTGTAAGTAATGTTAATCGACCTAACAATGCAATAGTCTACGATGAAACTAAAAACTTTTCAAATATGCGATATGTAAGTTCTCATGAGAGCATTTGGCGCCTCCATTCTAATGAGATGCATGAACAATCTCATGTAATTATTCGATTGGCATTTCATGAAGAGGGACATCATAACGTATATTTCAAACAACGAAATGAACAGGCTGCACTCAATTCATCTCAAGAAAATCATACAACTCTCACAGCATGGTTTGATTTAAACAACCGCGAACCAACTGTCCGCCAGTATTTATACAATGAAATTCCGCAACATTATCGGTTTGCAAGTAATCTGTGGATTCCTCAACAGAGAGAGGGTGGTAAAGTTATAGGAAGGATGTATAATGTGGCACCTAATGATTCAAATAGGTTTTATTTACGCATATTATTACTTCATGTTAAGGGTGCTACATCTTTTGAGGATTTACGGCACTACAATGGTACAACATATGATACTTTTAAAGAGGCAGTTTTATCACGTGGACTCCTTCAAAACGATCAAGAATGGCACCGTTGCTTGGAGCATTTACAGAATATACAAATGCCACATCAGCTCAGACAATTATTTGCATTCATTTGCTGTTTCTGTGAACCAACGTCACCTTTAACATTATGGACTACCTTCAAAGAGAAACTAACCGAAGATATGAATGACATTGATCCTCATGAAGCAGAAATGGCATCATTAAGACAAATCCATAATATTCTGAGAGAAAATGGATTCAACTGTGCTACTCTCGGCCTACCAGTTCCACCTGAAGTCGCGATTGAAAACCCCAAATACAATCTGCATGAACAAGCTGCTTTGGGCGTAGACATGTATAATAAGCTTAATTTTGAACAAAAGATGGTCGTTGATCGAATCTTAAATGCGATATCAGGGGATACGGAAGAGAAACTATTCTTTTTAGAAGCTGCTGGGGGATTTGGAAAGACTTTCATATACTCATGTATTTTGAAAATAATCCGAGGTCGAGGTCAAATTGCCTTAGCAGGTGCTTGGACTGGGATAGCAGCATTGCTTTTAAACGGAGGCACTACACTACACCGTTTATTTAGCTTTCCTGTACCCGTACTACCCTCATCGGTCTCATCAATCAAGGCTACTTCCGATAAAGCTACTATTCTCACAGAAGCTTCTATAATTATAATAGACAAGTCTTCGATGGTACCTGCTGCAGCTGTTGATTGTATAGACCGTCTACTAAAAGATGTAATGAAGTGTTTGGACCCAGTATATGGACAAATGCACATGGGTGGTAAAGTAGTCCTTTTTGGTGGTGATTTTAGGCAGGTTTTGCCTGTGGTACCGTTGTCTGGTAGAATACAAATAATTTAATCTTGCATTCAAAGAAGCAGAGTTTGGAAATACATTACACTCATCCATTTGAAAAAAAATATGTGCGCAAATGATGGTGAAAGATTGTTTTCTAATTGGCTTCTTCAAATAGGCAATGGAACTTTAATAAGTGACAGAGGATCAGATTCTATTAACATTCCTGAAGATTATATAATTTCAGAGGATTTACTGATCAGGCATGTCTTTGGCGATTCAATAAATGAGGAGATTGCTAGACAATATTGCAATCATGTAATAGTCTGTCCTTTGAATGAAAACTGCGATAGAATTAACAATGATGTTTTAATATTTTAATTGAAGGTGATTTCAAAGAATATTGCAGTGTGGATGAAGTGGTATCAGACGACCCAAGCGAGAAATTAAATATTCCAGTTGAGTATATAAATTCTATAACTCCTTCAGGAATGCCACCTCATAGACTAAAGTTAAAATGTGGTACAATTGTTATGCTAATAAGGATCATGAATATGGGTTCCGGTTTAGTAAATGGAGTGCGAATGTTGGTGTTGGAAATGTATGACAAATGTCTAAAACTAGAAATATTATCAGGGTTTAGAAAAGGTACTGTAATTTTCTTACCAATGATAAAAATCATTTCAACAGACCCTACCATGCCTTTCCATATGACAAGAATACAACTTCCAATACGGATATCATTTGCTGTAACAATTAATAAAGCACAGGGTCAAACCTTTGACAAAATCGGCATTTACTTACCGTCACCAGTTTTCACACACGGCCAGCTTTATGTGGCCTTTAGCAGAGTAAAAACACCTCAAGATGTAAAAATAGTCATCAAAAAGACCAGTGAACAGGGAAAAGATAACTGTGGATATTACACAAAGAATATTGTTTTAAAAGATGTTTTGCTGTAATACTTTGTTTTAATAAATAAAGTTTTCAAAATGACTACATAGTTTATTTCGCGTTATGTATCAGTAACTAAACATAAATTAGGGGCTTTAGCCCCTACAAGCCACTAGTTTTTTCTATAATTCTACTGGTTGTAGCAACGAAAGGTAATGTTATTTACGGAGTTAACCTTGATGAATGTGGTTTTCTTTATATTACAAAATTGGTCTGTATTAATTTTATAGCATAGATTTTACTTGTGTTATGCGTTTATAATATGTCTCACAAATAATAAAATTACGAAATATTATTTTAAGCTTACTGATGGCATGACCTATTTTACCCTGTTGAAACGGGAGATGATATCAAATTGGACGTAACATTAACTTTTTAACAAATATATGGAAAATAAAGATACACCATTAGTATTTACAATTTTGTATTACTTAACATAATTTTAACAGTTGTGTTACGTTAAAACTATGGTACAGCAACATATTAGATTTAACGTTACCAGAAAATATTGTGGAACGGATTTTAAAATAAATATATAATTAATTGTCATTTAGTTCTTGAATTAAATTAAAAACAGAACAAGTGTTTAGTAGTTAAAATAAGATGAGACTATTGAAGACAGAACGTGTTTATAATAAAACCAAAACACCAATCACAAATGATAACATGAACGAGATAGCAGGTGGTTGTCTGACAGCTGCTTGTAACGAGATTCCGATTAATCAATACATACAAGCAATGTGTACAATATAAACTGTACGTCCATATGTCAATGTTCACAAATTGCAATCACAATTTTAAATCTCTCCCCCTTCTCCCTCTCTCTTTAAACTACTCCAAAATAAAGACTTTTATATAAAATCAAAGTAATTGCTCTCTCTCTCTCTCCCTTTCTCTCATAACTTCTCCAAAATAAAGACTTTCTATCAAATCAATGCAATTGCTCTCTCTCCCTTTCTCTGTATTTCGCTGTATTACTTCTCTGGTAGTGTTTCACTGAAGGATAAATTTGTTCAAATAACTTGGATATAACAGTTTTGAGAACTTGGAATAAATACCTTTAGTAGCTATAGATTATGCCACATTAAGGTCCACTTAAATATAAAATCTATAACATTATGTTTCAAAGAAACTGAAAGGAATAATATTTTTATGGAAAGAAATAATTTTAATAACATTTACTAAGATAATTTTTTAAATTGTTTAACTTGTTCAAGAAAACTTTGAAAAAAGGAAAGCCTTGTACTAAAATTATGCACATAAACGCAATCCCCAGAGAATTGTAGAGCAGTGTGGTGCGTTGGTAAAAACACTCATTCTAGTGTTTATTGACGTTCGGTTTTCCTGTGCTAACGCTGATCCCTCACCTTCATTGGTAAAGTAAAGCCCTTAATAAAATAAAAGGTATGACATTCCAGGAAGATATTATTAAAAGAAAATAATCGATTTGTTTTTTAATAAATGTGTCTGTCTTTACGGGTTTTGTCACACAAAAACGTGATAGGAATGTTTTCCAATTATTTGATTTACAATAAATCTATGTCAATGTTTAGTATTTAATATATTAGGATATGATTAAGTAAGATTTTTAATAATATAATTAATTTATTCGCGGATAACAACCGATTTATTTATTACTAGCTGGTACCTGCGGCTTCGCTCGCAAATGTGATTAAATAAATAAATAACTGAATAAGGAGTAGATATTGTGCCTTACCATTACAGGAAATTAAAGAAAACTATTTTAGATCCGAGTTTCACGACCCAAACTTGATCTATGTACATAACTAACGAACGAACATACAAATGATTTACAAATCAGGTTTTGAGGTATATTTAACACCTACGAGTATATTTCACATTTCTATACTGTTTTGATATATATTTCACGTTTAAACTAGCTTATACGGAAATTTAAACCACAGATGATATTGTCAATGTGTTAATCAATAGTTTTATTTAAAATGGTCACGTCCTTTCACAAAATGCCTAATTTTGTCCATAATTTTTAAATAGGAACCATAAATATTTTCTGGATAAAAATAAGCCTAGATAAATCACTAAAACGTCTTCTACATGCAAACGTAAGTTTCGTCAAAATTGTTTCAGCCATTCCGGCGATTAGACCGGACAAATAAACAGGCAAAACTATAAACAGACAACAAATACATAAAATCCTGTTTAAGTTTTATTAAAGTGTGAATAAACGTATGAGCTTTATAAAAAGTATTTATTTTGTAATCACAGTCAGACACTTGATTTATATTTATTGATTAAATAAAAACACAGAAACAAATAATAAAGTATTTCAGTGTTTAGCATAAATAATTTTTGAGTGTCTCAGCGCATCTAATGTATATAGATAGCTCATGCTAACTAACCTACTGAACCACGACTGAAAATATTTTGCGTCTGATTGAGGAAAAGAAAAATTAGTATAAAATTGTTTTCATTTTAACAGGTGTAAAGACAGGTGTAGTATTGATTGTGTTAGTCCATAAAGCTACCATGGAAGTCGATTAATAACGCATTGTGTTACATACTCTATTAAACAATATTGCTCCACTCTTTACGTTTTGGTTCATTTGTCCTGCAACAATATTAGAAACGTATTGATTTTTGGCTGGACTTTACTAGGTCCACACAATCAAAACCGTTAATTAATTTAAAACGCTTCTACTTATCCTGTAACGCGCGTAGTAAGTTGTGCGCGCGCGTGAGGCGCAACAGTATCCGGCGTTTCGCCATGACAACTCAGTCGACTGCAGTCCGTCGGTGCTGAGTGACGTATGAGTGACCCTTCATTGTAATGTGGACTGATAGAATCGCTCACAGAGTGTCCAAACTTTTGCACGATAGAAGGACAAATATAAGTAAGCTAATTTATTTTTATAAATGTATACGTAATATTTGTGACTTGAGACACAATAATAGTATAAGTATAATAGTAAAAATCATATGCTAGGCATAACTACATTGTTTTATATGTAGGATGTAGGTAATATTGTGTTTTCCAAATATAAAAAATCTTTAAATTTATTTTTGTATAACTTTACTTACCAGTAGTGTAAAGTGCATTAAAAACTATAAACACATAAGTATGACGTAATTTATATTATAATAACAAATAAATTACCATATCAGATACATTACAATAATATATACGTTACAATAACTCACATTACTTTAAATGTATTGTTGTTTAATATTTGTTTCCTTATTTAATTCTAGTGTGTTTCTAAAATATTCTATTTCATTTTGTAATATTAAAAATTGTTGAACTGTTAGTTTTATTTCAATTTAAAGTGGTAAATATATTGTTAGTTACAATATTGTAATGCCACTTAGGCAAATTAAGAACCAAAACTTGTATAGAATTGTATTCACTAATTTTATAAAAATTGCCCACTCAAATAATTTAAAAAAATGTACTGTTAATTGGTGAGTTATTTTTTAAATATGTTCTTTAGTATTTGTATGGTTGTAAAACAAATTGAGAAAGATACAGTTTTGTTTTTGATGACATAATTATATAATGTCTGTTGTTAATATTTACAATGCATAGCTAATAATGCTCCGTATTTGGACTTCTAGGAGTATTATAGAAACATGGTATTAACATATAATGGCAAATTACTCGGTAGGCCTTAGAGACTAGATTAACAATGGCGCAATATTGACATTAAATCCTAGATGATTAATCGTTTGACACAACTGTTTGATGTACTAAGTATTGTAAGTGCAGTTTAAATATCTACAACCAACAATTTCAGGTTCAGTAGATGATTAATCAATAAAAAGATAGATAAATTTATTTTGCAAAATTTCTTATTGAAATTTTGTCAGTTGCCACAATCATTACTAGTACTTTAATAGATTATTGTGCATTAAAGGTTTTCCACATCTACAAATAATGAAACTACAATGAACTGAGCTCTGTGCAATTTTTCATTAGAGATGTGATTAAAAAAATTTCCTGACGATTAAACTTTAGTATTCAAACAACACTTATTATAAAGCGAAGAATAATCTTTCTTGTTAATAATAACTATGTTAAAAACATTTTAAGTGTTCACATGATTTTCTTTCCTTTTTATGTGGCCTGAAACAATTACATTTTGTAACTTCTCATATTAAAACCGAAAAGGTGTTTCTTTTTCACTTATAACAAAGAATGCATACCCAAAGATATAAAAGTGCAGGGAGCTTTATAACAATAATTATAGCTATAATACGCTATGGTACCCCGGTAATAGGTTTAAGGTAGAATATACAAACAAATCATATTGTTCCGTACTTAATTAAACTTAATATGGTTTTCTGAAATGATTACGCTTCAGTGCTTATACTTACTGATTGGAACTACTGTCCCCTAAATATTTACTATGTTTCGACAAACATCTTTTAAGAGCTTCTATTGGTCTGTTAATGTATACGCGTTGAAATTTGTTGTCCACTATAAGCAAACAAAATCATGTGCTTATCTATATATATAAATAAAATTGAAGTGTTTGTGATTTTGAAATAAATACATTATATAATTTGTATATAATATAATGGTTTAGGATTTATTATTAACAACGTTTATTGAAGCATATAAATGTTTTTTTTTTTATAAATGTATATTAAAAATAATACGCTATATAGATTCAAACATCAACAATATTTAACGGGAGGTTAGACCTATAAATATGATATATAATATTCGCCATGCTCGTATATTTGTTTTATCAACATATATTTGTTTAAATTGTACGACATTAATAGTAAATATTTAAAGTGACTAGCACTTACTAGAAATATTCAACAACCAATACATCCATTGCTGAATCATCCCAGATCCTATTTCAGTGTTATCATAAATACTAGTTTTGCAATACTTAATCGGAAATTTATCGTAGAAACAGATTAAATTTTAATCTGCAAATACATAAATTATTTCTAGTTAACGATATAAAATATAGTGGTCACCATAAAATATTTAATCTCGGTTGACAACATGCTTATTTTCTTTAAAAGGAATAAAACCATGAAAACATGAAATAGATTGCCAAGGATCATAAAAGGACCGCGATTCTGTGACCCCTCTTATCTGATGAACAACTTGATTCGGGTTATTATGTAAATCTCTTATAATAAGTTTGTACTTTATAGTTGAGCTTTTCAGTTTTTAAAAATAACTTGAAAAGTTTATCATTAAGAATGTAATTCTTTAACTAAATTACAAGTGAAAAAACATAGACCAAGACCGGGAGTTAAACCCGGGACCTTCAGGTTTCCGTCCTGACGCTCTAGCCAACTCCCGGTTGGGTTCAACTCCCGGTCTTGGTCTATGTTTTTTCACATGTAATTTAGTTAAATATCCCTTGCTAAGGAAGTGTGTAAGCGGAAAAAAATAAAAATAAAATAATGTAATTCTTTGCTTATACTAAAGAGGACAGTCCGTCTCAGAAGTACTTTTATTTTATATTTAATTTAAATAACCTGTTACTACTGCAATATTGTTTTAGTAGTTAGTATTTATGTTTATGTGTATGTAAAATATGATAAAACCTGTACGAAAGTGAGTATTTGGAGGAAAGTTTAAATCTTTTAATTGAAAGGCTTCGTTTTCTTTCTGCAAAGATGGTTCTATACAAAATTATTTATAAATCAAGAGTTCATTTTTAGATATTATTTTTAACTTAAAAGTGAAAATAGTAATGTTCGAAATACCTAGTATGTAAAAATAAAACTGATCAAATTATTGAACATAATAGCAATTTAATTAATTTAGTTATATAGCCTGAAATATCATAGTAGGTTACTTTTACAAAAATCTTTCCTTAAAAAAGTTTTAAATAAAATCGTCATAATAATAAAAGACAATAAATTATTATACAATTAATTGTTATTGTTGTATTAATCATACAACGGTATATTGACAAGCAAATGCAAGATCAAATAAAATCATATAAATACAAAAATATTCATTTAATTTAAAATTAATTTTAATGTTTCTTGCCTGCTTGGATATGAATTTGTTTCATTATTTATTTTTTAATGGAAAATCTGTGTATTTTTTAACAATCATACTGTGTATTAATAATAACACTTTATATTATTTAAGAGAATAACACTGTATGAACATATTATTTAATAAAAATAATAGGATAACAAAAATCTACTTTATATTATTCATTTTGGAGGTATAGTTATCATAGTTGGGGTTACATAAGGGATTATTTTGAAAATAAGAGTGTCATCAGCTTTTTATCAATCTAACGAACCATAAATATAAGCAAAACATTTAACCAAACCCTGCAGTTAAAAATAAAATATAGTAGGACTGGAATAATGATTGGCAAATCTGATGGAAATTGACTTATTATTCACAAATCAGTAACTGATACTCTTTATTTCCTTTCTTTGAAAGTTACAGTGTTCGTCGAATTCTTCACTAAAACAGTCATCAAAGAAATGTGAAATGAAATTTAATTTATAATGCTGGTTCTTCTTGACTGCTTCCTATAGAACTGTTACAACAATAAACATTTTTGTTTACACCACTTAACATGTATTTACGGATTAATAGTATATTATTAATTAAACGTAAATTATGAAATATTTAACTATAGGCAAATCGAAAATATAAGTTACAAGGTCGCATAAAAATAATATTTTGTGTAAAGAGTATTATGTAAATAAATAAGGACGTTAGGATGACGATCGATACAATCACCATATATATAGCACAAAGTGAAATGTTGTAAACAGTGTCACCACTGGCCTACTATGTGATCGTTTATTCTATGATTATGTATACCGGGATATTAAACATAATTTCAATTGCATAGGACATCCGAATTATTTATTTTACAACAAAGTATAAACGGGAAACCTTCTCTACATTCTAATGGGTAGAAAAATCAAAATTTCTAATTTAAATAAGCCTTCATTATCTAATATGGTGGATGATTTCTCAAGGAAACCTTTATTTGAATGAACGGTAAACAACTCAAACATATACTATTTAGTTGCTGTAAAATGTATCTGAAATTATAGATGTCGATGTTTAAATAAAGCCTAAGTCGTGTTGCAAACTAAGCCTAGACAATCAAGTAATTTATTGAAATTCAGTTTTTAATGAGAGCAGTCAAAGTTCATTTTCGCTTTTTTGCCAGTTCGTTTAAATGATTGCAAACAGTGAACACCTCATACAGAGTTTGTTTCAAAGATCAAAAGTGTAGGTCAGTAAATTAACATATAAAATAAATAAATAAAACATTAGTCTAAAGGAATAATAATACCTTCAAAGTACTGAAAGGACTGTCAGATTGAACTTTGTCTAACTGTTCTGCCCAGTTTGTACTTGGTTCCACGCCGTGGACATTACGAATGTTTTCAATCAACCTAATCTCATGTAAAGCAAATACAAAATGTATTCTGGTATTGGAATATTGATTTGTTTTAATCAGATTTATTGAAGTACTGCATATACCACTGTTTAAACTGATTTCTAGCAAAAGAAACACTTTCTTGAAAAATATTAACTATAACAAGCGTTGTTCATACCTGTAAGCTGGTTTAAACTGTGTGTTACATTATGCAAATGAAGTGCACTTCATCGTGAACTTTCGTTTTAGTTTAATGAAATAATTTAATGCATTATTCAGATGTTCAGTTCTTGTAGACAAAACATTAAAAGCAAACCATTTAATATACCGTGTGCTTCAATTAAGGCCTGTTTCACATCTACCCGGCTGTCGTGTAAACGATGCCAGACATATACACGACAATCGGGACGAAGAGTATACGACAGTTTTCACACTTGCCCGACAAATGTCGTGGTCGTGTGAACTATAAAAAGGCGGTCTTATATATCATGTCGGCTACATATCGTCTAGATGTCGGTTACACGTCAGCCGGGTAGGTGTGAAACAGGCCAAACCTAGCCACCATCGTGTCGCGTCGTGTATGATCGGCTTGAATCTTGTCAACTATTGGTTTAAATTAATATTTCTAGGAAATATTTCAAACTTAAACCTTATTAGCTTAACTTAACTCTTATTTTACGTTTTCCTGTATTTGGGGTTTCTACGCATAATTTTAAGACTCTTTACTGCTTAATTTTGTTGTTGTATAAAGTCAACCGTTTATAACTATCTCTTTTAGCTATAAATAAAATCACTTTTGAATTCTATTCAATTTACCTTGAATAATTTTATAAGCTAAGCTACCTTTACGAAATGATGTATTCAAACGCAATTTTATGATTTGATAAAACATAATAAATTTAATTAACATGAAATTAAATGATTATTGACATTTATAATATTTTGACTTCTATTTGAAATGAAAGTCTATTTTGCCATCTGCTTTACTTATAGTTTTACAAGCACAAATTGTCTTTTAAAAGTCTGATTTTATCAATTATTATCGATTAATATCTCGGGGTAGGCACTCGGCTTGGTTTGAGCATTCCTTTTATTGGCTAC
Source organism: Philaenus spumarius (assembly GCA_018207615.1). Taxonomy (NCBI): domain Eukaryota; kingdom Metazoa; phylum Arthropoda; class Insecta; order Hemiptera; family Aphrophoridae; genus Philaenus; species Philaenus spumarius. The sequence goes on along the minus strand of JAGFPH010000605.1, from coordinate 273,090 downwards.
GCCTGATTGAAATTAAAATAAAAAGTTGAATTTAAGATCGGAAAAGTTGGCGTTGGTTTGAATCTAATTTGAAAGGTTCTAATTTGCACTGTTCTGAATATTCTAAATGTTTCTATTGAAATTTACTAGTCTATTAAGGTTTATTGATACAGAGTATTCGATGTTTCTAAATGGAGTTTCAAATTGTTTTACTGATGCCATGTTACTAATAACATGTGGAAGTTAATAAATTTCGGTTGGATTATTAAATAAATATGTAAATGTGCTGTGCAATCAGGGCCGGATTTAGCATGGGGCAAAGTGGGCCCGTGCCCATAGCGGCAAATTTTTGGAATTTGGGAAATAATATTACAGTACTATGTTTTAGAACAAAACTAAAACTCCATTCCAGTTTTACAACAGGATGCGTATGAGCGTCTGACAGATGTAGTCATGAATGAGCTAATGCCATGTTATTAGTTTGACTCAAACTAAATGTATGCCTATACACTGACGTGTTTGTTAGTGTGTGTGAGAGAGAGATGCGGCCGCTGCTCCGTTCTTCGGCGAATCAATAAATTTCGTGCCTTCGGCTAACACCGAGAAAGGCGAGAAATCACAGTTGTCTGTTTTGTCATTCGTTCGGTTCAGTCTTATTGTTGTTTGCGTTTCACTATCACCACTTTTTCACTGTTCTTGTGCTGCAGCACAACTATTCAGTGCGATTCGTTCAGTGTAAAACTGATTTACTGTACTTTTGTTTTTAAAGTTTTAAACGAAAGTAGCCTATAGTAGTGCAGTGTAGTGTGTTTTAAAGAAAAGTGTTTTCAAACCCAACATGGATGGACGTAATTGTTTAAACTGTATATAATGTATAATAAACTTGAAATACGTGATTTGAAATTGATGTGTCTTTTATTATTTTGTAAAAGCACTTCTGAATTTCACCTTGTAAAAATTACGTAATAACTTAATAAAACGTGTAAATGTAAAATTAAATTTAGCCTCTTTACCTCCTGTTGGTGTAATCATGCAGAAATATTAATACAAATTGAGTACAATATTTCTCTAAAGATGAAAAAATTATTTGTTTGTAATTCAAACTACATAATATATTATATTTTGTTTTAATAACGCTTTATAAAATCTCATTAACTCATAAGTAATATAAAAAAATGTTTTACTACTAATTAAATCAACCTGAGCAAATTAGGAGAAATAAAATAGTACCGTATTAACACTTTTTTGTAGTGAGTAAAACATATCACAAATTCAATGCAAACTAGAGACAATTTTGGTTTTGGTATAGAGTGCTTTTAACCCTATGAGCAGTCAAAGCGCTAGGCTTTGGTCCAACACTACGCAATGACAACGCTACTTTGTATTGAATATTTCACCCACCAAAACTCATCCAATCGCAATAAAACAAAAACCGTTGGAAAGAAATTGATTTAAATTTAAATTTTTGTATTTACATATTTTTCTTAAACATTTAATTTACAAATGTAATCATCGTTTTAAAATTTTAGTTTTCTGTAAACGTTTTGCCGACTGTAATCGAATTGTTACAATTTATCGTTGCGTGTAAACAGGACATTTTAGCGATTTATTGGAATTGGATTGTAAGGTTGGTGCTGGCCGGCATCAATTTCTGCGAATCGTAACGATAATTGGAACGTGTAATCAGTAGCGCCCATTTATCGCTACGATTTAACTCAAGTTTGCAAGGGCCGTTCACCGGAAAGGTTGTCGCACTAGTTCGTTGATTTCGTTTTACGTGTTTTTTTTTTTTTACCTTGTGTTGTTTTTATTCAATTGATAGCGTGGTAGCTCAAACTCCTCGAGAGTTCTTGACTGAATTTATTGAACTATATCGGAGTTTTACCTGCTTGTGGCTCATTAAGAGCAAAGAATACTCCGACAGGAATAAAAAAACCTTGAGCACATAGCGCTCGTTCAACAATACAAGGCGTTTGATCCGTTGACAGACAGAAACACTGTTGTTAAAAACATTAATGCATTGCGTACAGTTTATAAGAAAGAACTATCAAAAGTTAAATATTCGTCAATCAAGAAATCGTTGCATGTAAACAGTACTCACACTTTCGATTTATTGTAACGATAAATTGTTACTATTAAATAAATAGTAAATTTTATCATAGCATGTACACCAGGCTTAAAGCTCTATGGTGCTCGACTGGGATATTTTGACAATAATATAGAGATACCTTTATATTCGTCAAGATTTTAACTTTCTAATACCGCCACCCAATCAAAAGTCACTTGCATAGTTCCAAAGATATGGGGAATTATCTGTAAATCTTTGCAATTGGATAGATTTCAACCAATGAAACAGCACATTTCGCGTTCGAGATATCTCTTATAATTCGAATTATTTTAATAGAGGTTTTTATGTCTATTTATAGACCAAAGTTCAATCTTTCATTTGGTGTAAAGCAAACTATATTTAATCTAACGGTTTTGTTCGTACAGTTCTGAGAAATACTAACAAATGGGAAATTCAAAACTCGACTTTCTCACGCTCCCAAAGTATCACTTCCCATGGTTTTTCATACAGAACGTCGTATTTGATGCGTCCGTGAGAAGTTCTATTCATTTGATCTAATTTTGTGATTCAAGTACAACTAAGTCAAATACTTTTATGAAATAATAATTTACAAGTATACAATTCAATTCTTTGATTTATTCTCTACATTTTCTTATAATAATATTTCATATTTGGGCAAGGAATATTCCTAAATTACTATTCATACTAGTTTTGTTGGGAGTCTTGAACTGGTGTTTTTAAAATAATAAATTTGAAATTGATAAATATTTTTATACAGTTCTATTCAGGACTAAATTGCGATTTTTTTATATCTACGAAAAAAAATACAAAAAATGTTTACTACTTTTTATGTGGGCCTAAAGTTGAACTTTTTCTTTTCGTTAGTAAATATTTTTGTTTTTTGAGCTAATAACTTTGTAAATTTTGCATCAATCATTTTTTACTGGCTCATATACATTCTTTGAACCTTTCTCTACAAAAAAGCTATTGCACACTTTTGGATTGGTTTATAATTACTATATTTGGCGAATTTTTGAAAATATGCTTGCACACGCACCGAAATGGCTTCACTTAGGAAAAACGTTAGCATTAACACTTCTAGTGTTTTGTGGGGAGGGGCGGCAACTTTGGGGGGCCCATAGGCGCAAAATATGTAGATCCGGCTCTGTGTGCAATGTTTTGTTTTGAAATAAAAGTTTATTTTGTGTTAATTTGGCTGAAGGTTATCTTCTGTCAGGTTATAAGTGTTTAAATGTGCTTCTAAATTGTTCTAAATCACATATGATTTCCATATATATTTGATAAGCATTTAATTTAATAACTAGGTGAATGATTATTGGTATGTCTTATCTAAATTTCTATGTTTTCTTAACATCTGCAATTTTTCTACTAAGTTGTGGGCTAGGCTATATGGTATGTTTCGTTTAAAAAAGGTTATGTTACACTAAAACTTATATTTAGTGGTGTAATCTGTCTCAATTACTTTGTTTATTACTGGGAGCCTAGTTGAGTTTAATAACTTTTGGGATTTGGTACTATTATACGATTAGACTGGATTTCAAATTGTTTTTTTAAATTATCGAGCGTCTTTACCTACTTGAGAGTCTTTTATCGTGGATAAACAGATAATGTTTATATTGAAAAGAAACTTCCATTTATTCTTAAAAAAGCTATACATTTTTATTTTTTGTTTTAAATGTTTAAAGGACGGTCAGATTATAATCTTGAAAAGCTTTAAAATCGACTTTAGTACTGACTTCTAATCTACACTAGTGATTTCGTAATTTATTTTGTTAAGTATGAAGACTAATAACCTAAATTATTTTACCAAATTCTTAGTTATATTGGGGGGAAAAGCAAGACATGTTAGGAAAATAAAAAACCGTGATCGCTTTCATTTAAAAATAATTTTAATCAATTACATAATAGCCTATATCTAGTTGTGGACAAAAGTGAAACATCCCATATTACAAAATCAAAGCTAATTTGTTAAATTAGAAATATTAATTTGTACAGCCCCGTAGAAAGTAGGAAGTACATTTTTGAAAAACCTTTAGTAGCATTATTTAAATGTGTTATTGAATGCCTGAAAAGAGAACAATGCAAAATTGAATTGTGGGTGTTATTAATTTATATCAGCCCACACACCACAGATGGGGCAACATTAGGCCGTACCTCTAGTGGGGTTAATTAAAACATGCGTACCCCAACGTTAAATCAATACAGATTCAGTTCAGTTTACGCATTAAAATGCACTTTTGTTGAAGTATTTTAAGTAAAGAATAACATAATAGTCAGAAAGCTTAATATTGTTCAATAGTGAGGTATATAAAACTAAAGACTCCGCCCATGCTCCAACAACCCATTACAAGGCCAATGCATACAGATTATTGTATACTCTGATATTTTCACGGAAATTACGATTGAGCTCTGACCTATACAAAGCTAATATAAGACAGAGATAGAAATAGACATGACTACCCCAATAATTCGAATTACGGCAACCGTTGTAATTTCACCATTAGTAGGAATATTTAAATAATCAACATTTTAAACTAATTTTGTTATTACCAACTAAAGTAAACAATATACTATGTAACACCAGATGTTTGACTTATAATGCAGTAAGCCTTTAGTTTGCATTAGTTAATTAATTGTAAGTAGGCCTAACATAAAATTATGTTAAGTTTTTGATCCAAATCAGCTGTTTTGTTTATAATATGCAACAACAGATGTTTGAATTCAATTATAATACATTAAGAATTTTTCGTAGATTTTTGTTTGTGTTTGCTTTTAGTTTGTTAATCTAACCTAAAAAATCTGTTTGTTGTTAATAATAATAAACTGATTCTAAATTTTCTAAGTTGGTTGCTATGATAATGAATGTAAAAAACATGTATTGCTAAGCTTTTGATCCGAAAAGCTGTTTTATCTGTTATAAGGCTGGGCGGGAGTAAACCCCAAAGTGTTTACTATTTTTACGCTTGAAAAATTGCAAAATCCTTTCTTAGTGTGCTTCTATGACCCCACAAGAATATAACTTTAAATTTTCGAATTAGTATCTTAAGTAGTTTTTTGCTATACGTATATTCTGTCAGTCAGTCGGTCAGTCAGTCAAAGCAAAACCGCTTATAATATATAGATACCTCATTAATATTGATAAATGTATATGTAATTTCTAATTGCATTCAAATTACTAATGATATCCCTGCATGCTTTGCACGCCTACACTGTACTCTCTCCACTAGTGCAATTTTAGGTAAGTTAGTTTAAAAAGCCTACAGTTTTGTATAATATGCTCATAAATAATTAGAATTTTTGCTACGTGTTATACATAATAAAAGCCCACACAATATTTAGTAGGCTATATTAATATTTATAAAACAAACGGTACCACGAACTGGCACATCTTTCTCACAAACATATTTAAACATGTGACTTCATAATTGTAGGAGGGGTAGAAGAGGTGATATTAAAGTAGCAGATTGAACTAATAAATATTATTATTATTATCTAGAGAGAAAACTGTTCTATCGATTTCGAACAAATTTGCACCAAACACATAAATTAGGCCTGTATAGATGCACGAAAAAAGGTTTTGAACATTTTTGAAAAACAACCCCCTTTTCGGCCAAAAAACCCCAAAAATCAGTTATTATTATATTAGCTAAACGAGAATTTGTATAAAGATGCGGTTTTTTTTTGCTTATGGTAGGGGGTACATTAGGGCTACAAATAAGCCAAATTTTATCAAAATCGTTAAAGCTGTTTTTTTTATAAAAAAGTAATAACTGATTTTTGGGGTTTTTTTGGACATAAAGCGGGTTGTTTTTCAAAAAAATTTAAAACCGTTTTTCGTGCATCCATACAGACCTAATTGACATGTTTGTTGCAAATTTGTTAGAAATCGATAAAATAGTTTTCTCTCTAGATTTGTGTACATACAGACATAAAAACTTTTTGTACAGACATTTTGTAAAAACCACTTTTTTTAACTCAAGGGGTCCCAAAACGGATATTTCAACACAAATCTCAACATCGATTTTTTTTGCGTTCACTATACTTTCTCTGTACTATAGTATGGTGAGAAAGTATTAAAATTTTGCTAGTAGTATCTGCCTCTGATGTTTAAATGCCCTAGGCCTACGAGAAAGAATATATTTAATATTGTAAAACTGATCATAAATTGTATGAAAGTTCATTATTTAATAAAGTTAATTATTAGTAGGCTAATTTGTTTGAGCTACAATCATAGTTAGAAATAAGTTTTTAGGTACAAATAATTCTTACTGTTCCAAACTAGGCCTAACCTAAAATTTGAAGTTATTGTTGGATGCTGTTGTATCTGTTATATTCACGATCAGCTGAGTTTACCTTAACTTTTCAAAAGTTTGGCACTTTTGAAAACAATAAAAAACATCAAAATTTGGTTAGTATAACCAGAAACAGGCTTTCTTAGTAAGACCTAACAAAATTACATAAATTATGTTTATGTTAATATGCATATGTTATCCTGCAATATTATTAATTTCTTCACATCTTGGTTATGGCCAACGATGCTAAAATATACAAAACTGATAATATAAATAGTGTATATAGTAAGAAGCCAACTATTGAACTCTTATCGAAACATCTCGAGTATCACTTACCAATCATGATTTTCAGCTTGATTGGATAAATCTATGGAAACGCTCCTTGGAGGCGACGGCACGTGAAATCGATCGCCCTAGAGGCAACACTGCCGGCAATCTCCGAACTGACTGATTGATGCAATATGTATACATACATCAACATCTTAAAATAAATGACAGGGTGTCTTCAACTTTATATACTTTTATGTAAAGCTTTTAAATTTCCGTTTATAGATCGTGCAAGTAGATCGGTTAAACGATTTTAGCTATTCTATTCTAAATGTATTAAATTCGATCGGTCTTAAAGTGAATATGTTATGCAATTAAGGAAGAAAGATCCCACACTTCACAGTTGATCAACTACTTAATTTTAAATCAGCGAATCTAATGTTTCATTAGTCAGCTAATGAATTGCAATTAACCTCCATCTCTGATTAAGGAAAAGTCCTAGCACAAATATAAACGTGACACAAGAATTTTATAATTGCCATTGGATGCCGTTTATTATATACAAATTTACAAAGAATTAATTGTGTCGTATGTTACAACTCTTTTTCAATAATAAGTCTAGTTTATTATTTATTCAAATAAGGTACATAAACTCTTTAAATGTATCAAGCTGTAACTAGGCAAACTGAATAGTTGAGACACAAGTTAGAAATAAAAACATTTAATTTATATGGTTTAAAGTCACAGAAATCTCTTCGTGTATTTCATATGTGCTATAACTAACTGAAACCGGTATAATAAATTTTGACATATACAGAGTGATTCAGAACTACGCGGCAATGTCTTGGTAGCTCATTCTATAGCTAAAAATAAGAAAAAATTCAAATAAACGTAGGCCCGAAAACGCTTCGTTTTCCAGATATCTGCCATATTGTTTTTCTTTTTACAAAATAATTCATATCTAGAGAACGATTTTACTTATTGAGTTCAAACTTGGCATGAAGTTTAACCCAACAATGATCTATTTCACGAAAAATAATCGATTCTATCCAATCATGCGTTTCAAAACTGCGGCTGTTTGAAAATTTCAAACCTAAATTACTCAAAAAATTTAGACACCTTTTTTGTAGCTCTTTTGATTTCCTTTCGGATGGTGTAACTGTCAAAACCATCGGATGAAGGATAATAGTTGTAAGTTATGTGTAATAATTGGGTTATTCAACCCGGCCTCCTAACCAACACAGTAAACACAGCAATATTGTATGTAAATTTACTGTCATTATCTTTAACTTAGTTTTTTTGCTCAATCAGTCAAACTGTTCTCTAGATATGAATTATTTTGTAAAAAAAACAAAATGGCGAATATCTGGCAATCAAAGCGTTTTCGGGCCTATGTTTATATGAACTTTATTTCTTATTTTTAGCCATATAATGAGGTGTTGAGACATAGTTCTAGATCATCCTGTATAACTCATCATCAGTGAGAATCCAACGTAAACCCAACGTAACCATTTGATGGGCATTAACGAAGCAAATGTACGTTGTAGATCAAAGTCTCCGTAGTTGATATTGTAAAACAACTGAAATTTAAATACGTTTATTTTTAAGTCAGCTATACATTATGTGCAATGTTTAGAGAGAGATTAATTACCCTTTACATGCACTTACAATTATTATCTTGTAACGCCATTCCACGGATAAGTGTCAAAAAACTGAAAATTTTATGTTTTTGCACTTCAAAGTAATGTCATTGATTATTTCATCACATCTATTCGATAGGTTTGTACTATCTTTTATTAATTTCTAAAATAGCAAAACTGTTATCTAAATATTTTCAAAAGTTAAGTTCGCAATGTATTCTCTCAAACATTATTATTGGAGTTAGTGACTTGGCGAGAAGAAAGATTTAAAAAAACTACGATTGAGGTTAAATATCTTGTTACTGCGTTTAGAATCATTTTGATAGGTGGTTCGCCTCAAGGCATGGGAACCTGTTTTGTTTTGAGGTTGCTGTCAATGGACATGCGCAAATTAACCAAACAAACAAATCCTGTTAATCAAAACGGCCGTTTAAAGTGGGAAAGGATCAAGCACAAACATATCCGTGTCCAACTAATACATAATTCATGTTTACCTATATCACTTGAACAGATTTCATCCAACTTGGGAAAGTGTTCGGGACTAACATAATACGAATGTCATACTTATGCTGACTGTGTGTCACATAAATTAATAAATGTGCACATCTCCGTAAGATAAGAATCGTTTTAAAGCAAGTTTTGCGAGGTAATACAGTAAGGTGGTGTGAAGTCGAGGGGTTAAAGCTCTAGACTCCAAAATTCAAGTTCCCCGGTTTTAATTAATATAAAGACCATGGGTGTTTTACCACGGTTAATTTCAGAAGATGACAGCCCGAGATAACTTTCCACATTAAAAATAATAAGTATTATGATGATACCGTAGAATATATATAAATGTACTAACATAAACGTACTCAGTACTCACGTCAAGCATAATATTATGTTCACAACTCTAAAGTTATGTAAGTTATAATTATGATATTCGATTGGTTTTTAATTTGGTGGTGGTTTATTGTCGTAGAAATGTATGTACTACATTAGGTTCCTTTTTTTCTTTAGAAGTTCGGAATTTCTTTTTATGCCAGTTAGTGTTAGCAATTTATAGTGCAGGTAAATCCACTGCCAGAAACCCGGTTTGAAGCATATGTGTTACAAGTTTCATTCGTAGCAAACTGGACGAGCGCCTAACACCTCTGGACCACTCTGATTCACACCAAATTGTGTTGGCTCCATTCTATTTTCTCAAGCGTTCTTGTAATTTTTATTGGTGAAAAAAATAATTATTTTGTAAATAAAAATACCATTTAATCACGTAATGAATTTAAAACTTGATTTTGCTGTTTACCTTAGCTAATGTGTGGTTTTCTTCTTATTATTATTTCAGATAAGTTGAGCTTAGGGCGTATTTTTGGTTGTCTTAGCAAAAATGAAATGACTATTTGTTTTGTAGAGACTGTTGTATTAGGAGATTTTGGTAGATAAATATTTTGTACCGCTGGTATATTTATGAGTCCAAAAGTTATGTATTTCATTTTATATCAGCATGAAGAACTTAACTTCTGTTTCACTACGTCTACAACTTTCAATAAACAGTTATTCTAATCCAAATGAAATTTTAATGAATGATTTTTACCTACATTATATATTGTTTCTGTTACCAATTTTCTCAATATGGTAATTATATAAAGTATTTCGTTTTAAACTAGTATTATTATTATAGTTTCCAATTTCTATTTTTTATTTTTTTTTTATTTTCCGAAGAAAGTACCTATTGTATTTGATACCATAATGCCACTTTAAATAAAACCCCTTTGTTAGTTTTCAATCAAAACCCCAACCATATCCCCAAAACCATATCGAAATACAAGTTGATATAGGAACTTTGTATGGTCCCGATACCTGCCGTAATTTCGCACAAATTACTATCAGACTAATATCTACGCTATATGTACGTTTAAACTATTGGTAAAGTTCGTAAATGGGCAAAATTGAACTAAAAGAATAAATATGGGAAGGATTTTAAAAAAACTAAAAAGTTGCTGTAACTCGCTTATTATGAAAAATATTTTACCCGTTAAAATGTATTATACCTAATATGAGTAGTAGTACCAAAAAGATATTTTAAACGGTTTTGAAAATATCAACCATTATCTAAACTCCCTTATTTGGCACGTCTCAAAACCGTTTAAAGTCATTTTAAACCTTCTCTTCTAAACATGTTCTTTTCATATGAGCAACCCTTACTTCAAATGAGAACCACAAAACACAAAACCACAGTTATTCAGAACAAAACAATCATTATTTCATTAATAGTAAAATAGTGAGCCAATTTGAGATTATTGTAAGTGTTTTAAATATTAACAAAACTCTTCAACAACTAAAACAAGAAATATATTTCTCCCAAAAACACAACATAGGGTTAATTCTAAATTTTTGCATTTTTATCTGAAGTTTTGTTCACAACTTCAACCCTTTGAGCAATTTACCCAATAATTTGTTTATTGTTTACCTTATAAGAACTTCAAAACCTACATGCGTCTTCAGGCAGAACCGAAAGAGGCAGTTAATTTTCATGTCTGCCTCTGAGTATATCGGGTCCGATATTGAATGATTTAAATTGCTAGTTTTTTGTACATTTTATAACTTCTAGAAAATCCAATATAAGTGCAATAATTACATAAAAATGCTAATGTTATACTATTTGTGCACAATTTTTAGTCAGAAACACTATTACAAACATTATTTAAAGTGTTGATATTAATAACATTCCCAAACCTATTACCGTTAAACCATGCGTCGCCTATACTTGTTGAGAATATTAATGAAATGATTACAATGCATATCATATCATAAATAACTCCCTTATCTCTAAATGCGATAAAGGTGACACTCGAAAACATTGAATCTTAATCAGTCAGTACGCGGTTCCCTTGCTTCTAAGCAAGACGAAGTGTAAACATTTTGTGTTTAAATACTTTGCCATGAGCTCTATTCGGTCTAATGTGGACGGTAGTGAACTGGTAGTTCAAAAAAACATGTTTAAAAGGCAAGTCTCTTTTAGAGATGAACAGACTGAAAACCAGTGGTCAGATTTGGATGGTTTACAAAGTACCCATGAAGGTAAATCAATGCCCTTCAAAATATGTTAATTTAAACATGAATATTAATTAATATAAAAGCTGATATACTATTTTGAATCTGTGTTTAAATATTTTTACTAGAACATAAAAAGAATTTAACCAACGTTCAAGTTAATCATAGAAGAACATTACAAATCTAATTTTTAATTATTATTTTGTTTTTTTAGTTAACAAATAATTATAGAAGTGTACGTATGAATGCAACACAAAATGTGTACAATAAAATAAATGATGTAGACATTTGTAATTTTTACCATTATTTATTACTGTACTCTACTTATTATTGTATGTTATTTCTTTATTACTAAAGTATATTTTGTATGAACCATAGAAACTATAAATAGTTCCTAAGTCTCCAAATACAACTTAATAAGTTTAGTGTTTAGTAGTTTGATACAAAACCACAAAGATTCCCTACTATTGTGTAAATCATTTATTCCTTTTATCTTTAAACATTTTTGTTTTCAGGGCCACGAGGTACATCTGAATATTATAGAACAGTTATGAAACAAAATGGCAGTATTAATTAAATTCAAGTAGTTACTATTAAAAATATTAACTTCCTTCAAAAATCCAATTTTTAAGAGAGGTGGTCTTTACCGAAATATGTGATTTGTATCAGAAACCATTTCTGAAGTTACGATTTAACTTTTACGTGTAAACAATACACATTTCGTGTTCTTATTTTATTCTTAGGTCTGAATTTATTACTGCATCAATAAATCAATAGTTAATTAAGGTATCATAATTTCGATTATGTTGTAAAAGATTAGATAAGGACAATACGCATGACTCATGTAAAGAGAATTAGCATTGAAAATAAAATGAATTATCTCAATTACTTATGCTTAACTGTTATGTCTAGAAAATGTATAATTCATTAATTAATTTAAAACCCAAAGTTCTATTAAAACACACACAAATAAATTTACCTTTAATTTAAATTTCAAGAAGAAAGACTTAGAGGCTATTATGTTTATTGCAAACATTATATTTGAGAAAAGTAGCATAAGTTTAAATATTTAGCCTTAATCAAATATAATTTTGAAATAATTGCTTGGTTTGGGATACAAAAATAGTGCTCATTAGAATATACAAGTTTCTTTAAAAGAACAAAAAATAGCTTTCTTCTGGTTTTACTGCTCATTCCAAGCTTAACTCGCATGGTAGCTTTCCGAAACCACTTTTATTGTCAGTAGGTTGCCTAATATATCAGTTTAATTTGGTCATTAAAGTAAAAGTAGGTTATAATTTAAACACAATAAGAGCCAAATTTGTCTCTGTAACTAAAACTATTACAAGTATTATCTTTCAATCATATACATATTCAAAATTGATGTGTTGTAGAAATGACAATAATTTAATCGAATATTCTAACAATCAGTTCATATATAATATGTTACAAAGTCTTTTCATCAGTAGCTTATGTTTGTTGTCTTAATATCAGTCATTGGATTATAAACATAACAGTTCTAATGTTACAATGAATATTTTACAAAACTTTCCTACCTTACTGTTGTTAGATTGCATTCTTATGCATTTCTAAGTATTTCCATAAATATATTTTCAGATCTGATGTAAGGTAAGAATAAGCAATAATGTCACAAAAGTCATACAAATTTAGATGTTTGAACCCAACCAAACATCTCTAAAATGTATTTCTTTTATGTAATATATAAGCAAATTTTTTAAGAATTTGTTCTTCATAAACCTACAGTCTTTTTATCTGCTCTCTTAAATTTAACACATTATGGCAGACGGTCATGGTAATGCACGGCAAAAATAATGCTATAGGAAGGTTTATGTTAATACTGTCAAATATCTGGTAGGTGATTTCATATCAGAAATTCCGTAGTTATAGTTATCGATCTGTCAAAAATTACTGTCAGATGTTGAATTAAACAACACAAATTATTTTGGTGAAGATATACATTTTGCTTAAATATTTATTTTTCTCTGGTTTACATTATCAAAATAAAATGTTATAAAAACTTAAATAGAATTGAAATAAGAAAATTGAAGGAGAAAAGTGAATGGAAGATAATAATCTTGTATAATAGATTCAATTTATGAATATAAACGCTCTACATTTGTATCCATTTCTCTAATGGCAGTTAATTTACAGACATTGTATTTCAAAGTACTTATCTTTGTAAGTAGAATTTCTTGAAATTGATTTCTAATTTATGAATTCGCAATCGGTTCTAAGTTTTAACTTTATCAATAATTAATTAATTTGTGAGTTATATAAATTGGTTAATATATGACCTTATAGAATCACTTGTATGTCCACTTTTTTTAACTGTTAAATCCATCACAATTAAATTTGATATACATAGAAAGCATAATAACCAGAGGGAAGATTCTAATATTAAATGTAAACAAATATTTTACTATACATTTTTATTCATTTGGAACTACGAGAAATAAAGTTTCTATGATACTGGCATTTGAAAGGCTTTTGAATAGTCTATCTAAAAATGTCTTACATTAACAACATATAAGACCTTATTTAATGTTATGTACATTAACAAAATACAATTTTGTTGATACGCCAAACTATAGTTACGTTTTTGAAGAAAATGAACAGTTCATTTATTTTACGGGAAACTCAAAGCGAATCCGACTAATTTCAGAAAATGTATGTAAAAACTTGTTCCTTTCGTGCTAATGATTCACGGCAATGATCTACCACCTCCTACCAGTTGTTCTTCCTACCGTGGTATAGTGTATTCTATCGGTAGGATTGTTATTAGATGGTTTGTGAGCATTATAATATTTTCATTACGTGTGTAGTACTATATTTATTTTTCAATCTTTTAGGTGCACAATTTATTTGGTACAGAAATCGCGGTTCATGAATACAACTCCCATTGTTTCTTAGTTGTATTTATTTTAAACGAGCACTTAGAGCATAACAGCACTTTTACTTAAGGGGCCCATACACGATCAGTTTAACTGCACAGTTTATCCAGTGTGACGTCATAAACTGCGCAGTTCAGG
>JAGFPH010000605.1:212887-228910 GCA_018207615.1 Philaenus spumarius | reverse complement strand
AAAAAGGGTTTTGAACAATTTTGAAAAACAACCCCCTTTTTGGCCAAAAAACCCCCAAAAAATCAGTTATTATTTTTTTATTAAAAAACGGCTCTAACGATTTTGATAAAATTTGGTTTATTTGTAGCCTTTAATGTGCCCTACCATATACAGAAACCCGCATCTTTCTAAAAATTCTCGTTTAGCTAATAATAATAACTGTTTTTGGGGGTTCTTTGGCCATAAAGCGGGTTGTTTTAAAAAAAAATTCAAAACCATTTTACGTGCATCTATGAAGACCTAATTGACGTGTTTGGTGCAAATTTGTTCGAAATCGATCGAATAGTTTTCTCTCTAGCTAATAATAATAATATTTATTAGTTAATCGCCTACTTTAATAAAAGTATACAAAGCTAGAGAGAAAACTATTCGATCGATTTCAACCAAATTTGCACCAGACATGTCCAGTACGCCTGTATATATGCACGAAAAAGGGTTCTGAACAATTTTGAAAAACAACCCCCTTTTTGGCCAAAAAACCCCAAAAAAATCAGTTATTATTTTTTTATTAAAAAACAGCTCTAACGATTTTGATAAAATTTGGCTTATTTGTAGCCTTTAATGTGCCCTACCATATACAGAAACCCGCATCTTTCTAAAAATTCTCGTTTAGCTAATAATAATAATAACTGTTTTTGGGGGTATTTTGGCCATAAAGCGGGTTGTTTTAAAAAAATTTTAAAACCGTTTTACGTGCATCTATGAATACCTAATTGACGCGTTTGGTGCAAATTTTTTCGAAATCGATCGAATAGTTTTCTCTCTAGATAATAATAATAATAATATTTATTAATTAATCTCCAACTTTAATAAAAAAACTCTCCTACCCCACCCTACAAGTCACAGTGAATCTGTTTAGTAATTTAAATGTATTTGTGAGAAAGTATGTGCCAGTTCCTGGTATCGTTTATTTAGTATAATTTTATTCAGTTCGAGTTTTTTTATTTTCCCGCCCCCACTAATTTCATTCAAATCATATTAACCACTTGTTAGTTTTGTATGGTTAAAAATGAGAAGTTCCTAATGGAAATTCCAAATCCTTACAATAATAAAATTATCGTAATGATAGTGAACTTTTGTCAGCCATTTCATATTTTGTAACGATAGTTCTGCCCCGGTATATTAAGTTTACATCAGTATTGTCATGTTGATATTTTAAACCCAGTAACACAGGATTTTGAAATTTAATTAAGAACTAAGCCCAGAGTTCCGCCCACATATCACTCATTCCATTGAGTGAGACAGGAGTAATCCTACAGTTAAGCCTGTATTAAAATTCTTTTTAGCCTTTATAATTGCAAAATTATGTTAAACATAGATTAATAACGTTATTAATCGAGTAGTAATGGTACAATAAATTATAAAAAACGCATAAATTAACATAGCTAATCAGGAGATAATATAAATTGTTACATGTCTGAAATCACGGAACGCGGTAGCGATCCATGCGTCAAGCTATGGCACACTACCGCACTATATTATGTTTGAAATGGGCGAGCTCGATTTTCTTTTTTTATAAGTATTTAATAAGGAACATTAAATATTACTATATTGTTACTAATACTAGTAGATATTAATTAACAATTTTGTTTTAGTGATTGAGAGATGTTTATTTATAGGATAATTTATTAGTTTAATATGCATGTTTGATTAAATTTGTCTACATCTTAGAATCGATAATACAGATGTTATTATTTAAATTCAGCAGTTAATTCAACAAAAACTAATGCATATTTTAATAGATTTTTATATTGACAAAGAAACTATTAACCCACTTATTAAGTTTAATAGATATTTTATTTAAAGAAATACAAAAAAATTAAAGAACAATACATTTAGTAACACACAATTGTTTGTACTGCAAGCCAAACAATAACAAAGAAGACACTGTAAACATGTGCACGTATATTAAATAAAGGAGGCAGTGGTCATGTAGTGTTTGTACTTCAACATCTTCAACATCTTCTGAAAACTTAATTCTACCGTTATGTAGAACTTATGATATCTTACTGAATGTTTACATTACATACACAGCAGTAATATTTTACGTTACCAATTCCTTTTTATTTTGTATCTGTGGACGTTTAAAAAAAAAATAATATTATTATTAGTACCACATTACTGTACATTAGTACATTAGTACTAATGTACAGTACTACATTAGTACTGTACATTAGTACCACATTACTCTAAATTTGTTTGTATACGGTGTTTACAATATACATTAAAAGATTTCCTATCTACAAAACTAAATTAATAAATAAAAAACTTATTTAGTCATATGGTTTATATTGTTTGAGGTATACATTTCAGTTGTTCGTTCATGTTTTCAAGTTCCGTCTTGCCTTCTAAGATTAGTTCAACTTTTCACGTAACCAATACCGACATAACGAACACAATAAGCGCGAATTTCAAACTTCTGATATTAGCAATAAACAAATGTACAAGTTACATTTTAAGTCACGTATAAATACGATTTTAAGTAATGTAATGAAAATATTTATTGCTTTTTTAGAGATATATATAATTGTTTTGCATGTGTACATTGCTATATTGTTCCTTGAAATTATATTTTGGTAACAGATGGGACCTTAAATATGTATTTTATTTCGTGAAATATAATACCAATTGTATTGAGTGCATTTATATACGTGCCAAAGTATTTGTACTACTATTATGAATACCGTAGAAACACCTAAATGAGACTGTGATGAAAAACGAAGTGGTTCTTTGAGGTATAATATTGAAGAAAATATCCATTTTCTTTTCAGTAATAAAAGATGAAAGTCGTAATTGTCATAGGTTGTTGAACTGTCTGGAATCTTCTTTCCCTTTTGTTGAACAGGGATTATATAGTCATTTTACTGTCATAACATTACCTCTACATCTCCCACGCAGAAATTAAATCTCTTTTATGTGACGAGAGTTGAGTAGATAAATAATCTGAAAATACTCTCTTACATGTAATACAATACAAATCAAAGTTATTCTGTTATTTTTCTTAATTCAAAGTAGCATAATACATATTTTGTCTTAACTCTTGTTATATTATTACAAATTTCATTCAAGTAAATTTAATTAGTTATTGTATTAAGGATAATTTCTTTAGGCATTATGGAAACTGGCATTTAACAATAAATGAACTACTAAAATAAATATAGTATAATTTGAATGTATTTTAGAGTTTTCAGATAACCATTATAAACCGTAAACAGTTATTTGGTTTTGATTGAATCAAGATATTTTTTCAAACATCTATTGATAGGTAATCATGAATACAAAAAATCATAAAAACTGAATATTTACCAATAATTAAGTAACTGTACTAATTATTACTAATACATAATACACTATGTAATTATGGTTACCTTATAATTATTTTAGGTAACCATATTCATTCGATCCACTTTGTAACTGCATATTTTTTACTAAACATCAGAAATTTACTAACATACTATACGAATTAAAAGAAACAATACTCATGCAAAAGACATTTAAGTAAATAAATGTTTTACTACCTAAAAATTCAATAATTATCATTCTCCTAAAGGCTCGTCCTGCTTAACTAACTAATCGAGTTATTAAGAGATTTTGCTAACTTCACATCTCTAGAAGCTTTACAAGCTCTTATTAATTTATAAGAATGGACTTTTTTATAATATTACAATACTTTACAAATTATTTTAATTAGAAAATCGAGTTAATAGTCCAGGTGCCCTACATCTATAAGTACTCCGTAGTTATGTGTTTATTTAATAAAATGTATGTATGTATTCAAACGTTTATACTTTTGTGTTGTAATTACTGATTATTTTATATTCAGTATTTCGCAAAACAATTCCCCTCTCCATTGTTCTATAATCATATCATGTTTTGTTTTGACAACACTCCTATATTTGTTTTTCATTTTGAATCCAAACTAGCAGACTGAATGACCTACAGATAAAATGTAGACATAATTTTATTAAATGTGCAATATTTGTTTTGTTTCGTTATTTAAGTATGATTCGGAACTAAACCCGTATTGTTGAATACCAACAATATTTTGTATTCTCTCCTCACATGATTACCATTTAATTGCAAATGATGTACCATTTTTAAGTGAAGTTAAATATTTACCTGAATATAACACTTATTGAATTTCATAATTGTGTATGTATTATTGATTAGCAACCCTTAATAAATTTAATATTTGGAAATGTGGATTGGATAATAACTTACAAAACAACGTATTTTTAACCACAAATATATATTTTGTATGGATATAATTTATTATTTAATTTTAAATATAAATTTTAATGATTTCAATCCCTTTCACCCTTTTTCTTTCTAGCATTAAACGTTTTAACCTTTCTTTAAAGTCAGTAAAAAAAATGGATTTTATGATTTTTATTTTATATAGCTATACACATATTAATATTCTCTTGTTAATAATCTCATCCAAGAAAGATGTTGAGCTTGGCAAGTTAATGAAGAACTGAGGTTTTTTAAATTTTACATTCTATTCAGTGTTGCACGTATGTCATTGCATCGCATTTCCCATATTTTAGATAGCAATATCTTACAATCATGTACCTATTAGTAACACATAGAGCCAGGCTTTACGCTGTTGGTTGTAAGCTTTTGTTAGAGGAAAATACAAAGGACATATCGTTTAGCCTCCTGAACATATCAGATTTTCTTTACATACTTTAAATGAACCTTATTTGAATGTTGTGTGTTCATTATTTTGCAAACACTTTTATATTATGAAATATGTACAAGAAATTACTTGATATTTAGTCCGTCGTGTGACTTCGTTGTGCTGTCCTATTTATGTTCAAGTATGTATATATTATCACAACGCGTGGCGTAAATAGGATAGAATAACAAGACGGACTAAATATCAGGTAAAATACTTATAGTCATTTTCTGTACGTATTTCATTTTATGAGTGACTTGGATACCAAAAGTCATGACACTATTTATTATATATTTATATAAATTTAGTTTACTTAAATGACTTATTCTTAACAACTAATTAATTAAAATTTCTTAATATTTTGTATGTTTACTGTGGTAAACTATTTATATATTTCAATTTTGCATTATACTTTTAAGAAATTTTGTATTTGATATATTTATAGCTAGATAACGAAGACAGTTTTTAGGGTTGTAGATTGGAAAGATCTACGCATGGTTCCAGAATGTGGTACATGGTATCATAGTATTATTATATTTGCTGTCAGGAATATATATAATACAAATTAAACAGTGATTTTGTTGTAACTATTTACTATATTTTTTTGTAAATTAAAAAAATATAATATATAAAATGATAACTAATCCAAATCTTTTGCATCTAACGAGTTAAAATTCATACAAGCCAAATTAATACCGAATAAAACTTTAGCAATATATTTCTTTCACAACTTGAGAGAGTGGGAAATAATGCAAATTTAACATGGTGAAGATATTAACCTCTAAGCCCTCTTTTTAATTAAGAAATTTAATTAATTTATATTTTAAACTTTACAAATGACTTGTAACATGATTAGAACTTTTTAAGTTAAACTTAGCATCTCTAAAACTTCAAATAAAATATGAAAATTATAGAATGCTCTTAGTATATCTTGAAAATAGATGTAACACATTTACATAATACAAGGTAATGCAATTTAGTTTGTGTTTTGATTACAGTAAACAAATTGCAGGTGAATGTAAGCTCTGGTATTACCGACTAAAGTTTCTGGAAAATCAATTGAGTCTCAACCATGAAACCCATTGACCCGACATATGTCGATAACAGTGTCAGTAAAATAATTGATATATGATTAACCCAGAAATAGGTTTGCGCAATTTATAGAGTGTAACTGTGAAATGCAATCCGTCATTTGCATATCTCCGGCAGGTCGGATTATTTGAAATAACTAGTTATAACACTAGTCTTAAATAAACTGTAAATCCCGAAAAGTTTTCCCACAATTAGTTTGTTTTCTATGTTTAATTTAATTATGCTATGGTTTTAATAGCATAATCGTTCTTTTAACCTATACGATATAAATATGTATTTCAAATCATGCATGTTTTTTAGATGAAATGAGATTTTTTTAATTGTTGCTATACAACATTTACGTTACTGTTTTTTTTTTTAAACAAAACAGATCATTATTCATTGTTTGATATTAATTTTCCTGTGTAAACCTGTTATTAATTTTTAATAACATAACACATACGATTTTGAAAATTCTTAAAATAATGAACAAACAAAAATTAGTTAAATATTTGTTTGGGCATAATTTTTAAATTTACAAACATCTAAGCCATAAATAAGTAAGTTACGCTTTATTGTTACTATTTGTGCCAGTTTTTTTAACTCTAATTATTATAATTTTAACTATTTTAATTGCACAATAAACTAACAAAATTTACTGTCAATATTTTAAACTGACCTAGAATAGTGGCTTAAACATTGTAACTTATTTTGTTTTAAAATTTATTAAGAATATCTGTTTGGCAATAATAAACTAAGTGATTATAACTTTCTACGAGTTCTATAAAGTAAAATGGTAAAAAATATATAAATTACGATTTAAAAAAATTATAAAACCAACAAAACACATTAAGTACGCAGAATAATCCTCACACGGTATTGGCACTCATACAAAAATGTAAATAAATCAAACGGAATATCCTGCTTGGCACTTTAAGAGGATTAGTTGAAATGGACTGAAACATCTGTTTAGACGCTGAAGTATATTCTTGGTAAAACGGACATACTAAATACTGTACATATAATATATTAAAA
Organism: Philaenus spumarius; assembly: GCA_018207615.1. Taxonomy (NCBI): domain Eukaryota; kingdom Metazoa; phylum Arthropoda; class Insecta; order Hemiptera; family Aphrophoridae; genus Philaenus; species Philaenus spumarius. The sequence goes on along the minus strand of JAGFPH010000605.1, from coordinate 222,084 downwards.
GGGATTTATTTTATTTTAAAGTTTTAAAGTGCGTGCTCTTTTAATAACGCTGTACCCATTGTCTTTTTAGTAACAAAGTAATTATAACCTATATAATGAGTTATGACTGTCCACAAATATTTTTCTAGTCGTACTTTTGTAAATTAATTTGTATCTATGATATCCAAAGCATTTCAAACAAATACAACTTCTAACATTATATAGTATCATCTGTGCCATAATAAAATGTAGCGTCATTATTTCTCTAATAAATAAAAAATATCTCACTACTTCTCTGTACGTTGTTGAAGTATTCTGCAAAGGTGTTTTAGATCGATGTTAACAATCTCCTTCTCTGTTTTTACAGTTTACAGTAAATTTGGGCCGTTGAAATAAACATTTATGATTCAAACAAAACCAAACATATTCTTGCCCGATTTTCCATTTAGTTTGCCTTTTCATTAATAACATAGAACTTCAAATGGTTTATCTTTTATTTGCGCTCTAGGCTCAAATTGACTCCGACAGCGGACCCAGCAATTTCTTCTAGATTTTAGTGATATTTCTACATTCCCATTCACATTGTCACGACCAATAAAATATATTGACGTTTTATATTGTCCAGTAGTTTATTAAACAGAATTACTTAGAACATAATATATAGATATTAATAAATAAAGGTTTTCTTTTAAAGAATCATAATTTCCAATAAGGCGTAGATTTTTTAGGACGTTAATTAACGACTTCTATTTCATAGTTTTAAGTTAAAAATAACAGGAGTTATTGATTTCACATTTGTTTTATTATTTGAAATTAGAGTTCAATCATTTATAGAAGAGAAATTTTAAAAGCTACCTTTCCTAGTTCAATCACAATATATATGTATTACGTTTCAGATTTAGTAGATTTCAATCGAATATATAACGTACGTAAAGGTTAGGCGTAATACATTACTGTATTCACACTTCCTTTGGTAAATCAAAGACTTTAGTAAATAGTAATTTTTGAACTGTGTTATTGCCATTTAAAGTTATTGAAATGGTTAGGTCTACTTTAAAATGTTAGCTTCGATAATTGAATACACAAAATACAGATTATTGTATACTTACATTAAAAATCGGGTTTTGATTCAAATAGCCTATACTAAATGTCAAACGTTCAAACATTTTCTTAAAGGTTAGAAACACAACTAAATTTCTAAAAGAAACAAGTAATCCAAGTAGATTATATCTAGGAAGTTATGTGTTTTTTTTTTTTACTGTAGCTAATGAAAACAAATACTAATAAATAGTTGGCAAATTTTAACTAGTGTTAGCCTCAGATAGTTAAGCAGTAATCAAAATAAATTCATAACCAAAACAGTATATGTATTTGTATAAGGTGGTCATACCCAAAACTAAAACAAATCCAATAAAAATGGATTTTAAATGTGAAGTGATATAGTTTTTCTTATTATAATAGAAAAAATGTTACATAATAAATAAATGTAAAATAATTATCTATTGTTATTTCTAAAAGAACTGTAAATGAAGAATTGATATACTTTTATTTCTCCGGACTAAATAATGCGACACCGGGGATTAATTGGAATGCAAAAGCTTTATGCGTCACTGAGGTAAAACTATACCACAACAATAACAACACGAGCTATTTATTTATCAACAGATTAATCTATACTTATAAAAGCCAAATGCCATTGACTCATCACAGTTTCTCCAAAACCATGAAACTACAAACATTAAATTTGGCACTAATACTCTTTATAGGCTCTAGATGCGCACTAAGAAAGGGTTTCCGAAAATTCGAAATTTTAGGGGTGGTTTTGGGGGGTCAAAGTTATTAAATCACGATTTCTCAAAACCTACCAAACGGATTGGAATGAAATTTGGTACGTAGCTTCCTCTAGGACCATAAACGCTCTTTAAGAAATTTTTTCAAAAAATTCGAAATTTTAGGGGAGGTTTGGGGGGTCAAAGTTACAACAAAAAACCATCGAACGGATTGGAATGAAATTTGGTATGTAGCTTCCTCTAGGGCCCTAGGTACTCGCTAAGAAAGGGTTTTAAAAAAAATCTAAATTTTAGGGTGGTTTGGGGGGTCAAAGTTACTAAAAAGAAACACCGAACGGATTGGAATGAAATGTATTATGTAGCTTCCTCTAGGGCACTAAGTGCTCGCTAAGAAAGGTTATTTTTTTAAATCTAAATTTTAGGGTAGGTTTGGGGGGGGTCAAAGTTACTAAAAATCCCCACAAGAAATACATAGTATAATATATGTATTGATATAACATATTTTTTGTTAATATACATTTAACTTTGATTTGTCTATCCGTGCAAAGCTGGGTCGTGCCAGCTAGTTATTGTATATACGTGTTTTTGAACTATTGTTTGCCTAGTGATTCATTTATTGTTGTGCCCTTTAAAATGTTTATACAGATGTGTTGACTGGGAAACAAAATTTATCAAATTACAAGCAAAATGTAAATGCATGAACTTTATGTAGGCTAGTATATGTTTGTACATTATTTATTATTTGATGAACATCAATAAAATAATATGCATTTAAATCACTCCAAAGGTTTTTTCTACTGTTATTTCATTGTCTGGTTATTTAAAAATTAAAGTTTCAATAATAACTGTTTAGAAGCGGTGTCAGTGTGTTGTAATATGGATTGATCATCAAATACAGTTCGAGCCCAAAAACAGGCACATCATTAGAGAGTCAAATAAATATATAAAAGGCAAACTTTCAATTAAAAAGAAAAATTACGATAATTTTTTATTTTGTAATTTATAAAAGTTACATCACTATAGCCTAGTGCACAATTAAGGTACCACTTAAATAAATTCCAAAAAATAAAACATACTATGAATAATTACTCAAATATCTTTTAGAAGGACACTCTCGCAAAATTTTTTTTATGGTTTCTAAACCTTTTATGTATAAACACTTAACACGTTTTTGCAAAAATAGTTTTTAGATATCAATTCTGTAATCTTTAATCGTGAATATCAACTCCTATAAAAGCGAGTGTACATACAAGCCTACGTGAAGTAACATTTTAAGAAATAAATATTCGTTTAACTTAATAATATAACAGCTGATTTCACCCATCATCTATAATACGCAAACAAATCCTAGCGTAGATTAGGCCTATACTTTGGAGTTATGATTACAACTCCAATCAATAATATAGCCTATGATATTAATAACTTCTAAATCATTTGATTTATCAATATGAAATAAAAGGCAATTAAAAGATAATATTTTTATCTTTCTTTAAATATATATAATAATATACATAAACACAAATACTTAAGAAATATTCCTACAGTTTTATAGTCCTTATAATTGTACACATTTACCGAGTTAAAAACCCCTTCTGCATAGTTAGGTATGCCTAGATAAAGTGTGTTGTTTAAATAGTATAAATGATATGTATTTCTGATGTGTATCTAATTAATCCGCCTGTGATTTTTCACGGGGATTTACTAGTATTTTAATATTTAATGTAATGTGTAGGGTTTATTTTTACAAAAAGTAAATTATCAACCTTTTATCAACAATGAATTTATTCAATTATACACATTTAACTTCGTTTAACTTCGGAAACATACGTACATCTTCGTATAACATATAAATATATTCGATTATTAATTTCTTTATTATAATATTAATAACTTAACAATTTACTTAAATTTCTTCTCTGTAACTACAACCTAGACTCTATAATAAACTTCCTGAAGAAATTTAAAAAATCTGGTAAACTAAAGACATATTTGATTCTCCTGAAGAACTGGCTATTGAGCAGGGACGATGTGGAGGGCTTGTTGGATGTGGTCGTGTGATGATCTATGTTGTATGTGTAAGTGGTTGTGTGAGAGAGATGGAAGTACAGTAGTTTTGAGCCTGTGTGTGTAAGAGAGTATAGATGTGCACTGTGCGATTTAAATTTGGATAGAGTAAAATGTTGAGTGTTTTTTATATATGATTATTGTTAACCTTTTTATCGTATATAACTTTTACGTAAGTGCTGTTAAACCTTAAGTTAGTGTTGATATGTTTGTTTAATTTCTTATTTGTTAATTTGTCTTTAAAAAATATCGCTATTTGTATGTTTTTTTCATAATATATTATTTATTTTTTATTGTAAATTTAACTGCTACCAGAGCCCTTTTTTCTTACTTTTTTTTTTTTGCTATGAATAAATTTCATCTACTTGCAGCCTCAAAACGGGCTTGCTTGCCCAAGAGGTTGCAAAATATTTTATTCCCCATATGGAAACTATTCTGTTATTTTTTTTATAAGTTACGTTTTATGTTATATTACAGGTAGTTATTTTATTTTATGTGATGTTTAAGTTACGTTATTATTTTGTTATTTCGTATGTGTTTGTATATATTAGGGAATAAAATAAATATCTAAATAATAATAATAATAATAACTTCTAAATAATTTGATAATAAATATGAAATAAACACCAATTAAAAGATAACATTTGTATCTTTATCTTGATGTATAAAATTAAAGCCTACATAAATACAACATTTTACAAATAGGCCTACCGTATTAAATTGCAATATTTTTCATGGTAGTTGGCAACTGTATTATTTATGCAAGGTATTGGTTTTTTCTCCTTTATTTCCTATCTGTATTGATATCCCAAAAAAATAGATTATGTGTATAAAATGTTAGTTAAATTCACTGATTGTCGAATCCATTTTTTTCTACTTTAACTTTTCTACAAGAAAAATAATGTTAAGGAAATAGCATTTTTTTAAATAAATTGTATACATGTTTCGCACCATCTGCCTAGCGCTCTACTCACCACGAATGGAGCTGTATCCGCCGAGTATCGACCAGGTATCGACGGGCAACAACTATCTAGACTATATATTTTAAGTTTGGCCTAGAATGAACCAAAATAAATAAATAATGTTTATTTTTGATTGAGTAATCAGCTGTAGTCTCTAATATTTTCACTAACAGTTTATTTCAAATTTTAAATCAATTATTAATATTTCTAATTTTTAGGTTATGTGGTAAGGTTTTTATTAAAGTGTAGACCTTAGCCTTGCTGACTACACAACGGGTTCCAATGGCGCACACCGAGTTCCAATCGCGCACCCGGGTTCCAACATGGAGTTGGTGGGGGGGTTGGCGTGTGGAGCACGCAGGGATCTCCCCTAGTATCTTTTAAGACCCGACTTGGTATAAGCTTGAGCAAACCTATCTGCTAGGAGATTAGTGTTGATAAATTATGACACTTAGTGATTGCAAAGTGTTTGCATTAAATGCATAGTTTGACGATTGCAGTAAAAATGTTATCGGTAGAAAAAATCATAAAATAATAATTATAAAAAAACAAAAACAATAAGCTTAAAATAAGCACCAAATACTCGAAGATGTATGTAGATGTAAAAGGAAACGTATTTATAAGGTTAACATAAATATTCCAATATTTACGAATCATTTTCATAGGTTGAGACGAAAATATTTCTAAAACAGTTTGGCCTACGCTAAACTATCGACTGCCTTGCACAAATAGACAAGGTAATACAAAGTTGTTGGAGGGAACGTTAAAGTCAAAAGAATTTTAATTTATTTCTAATATGACAAATTAAACATGTGAAGAATCAAAATATATTTGGTAGTGTGTGGAAGACCATAGAGTATGTTTTGAGAGTAGGTATTTCACTGACCTGACAAACACTCAGTCTTAACATAAACTTACGAAAACTTAATACATAAACTTAATCTGTATTATGTGGTATATATCATAACATAATATATATTTAAAATATAATATCATTCTTATTTAAAGACTATGAAATACATGTTAAAATATATTCTATCGCCATTAAAATACGTTATGTTTAAATATATATAGATTTAAACATACACTCCATTTGCACGTAGAACAGGATAGAACACATGCAAATGAGTTAACAACCAATTCCGTTATATATATATATACTAACCCATCATATATTTTGTATTTGCCTTTAACTTATTTCATTCATTTATGCGTCTATAACTTAAGATATATGTATCTGCACAAGTCAATATTGGAAGTTTCTGCTGAAACACATAGTACATTAGATAATTATTATTAGTTGTTGCAATAATCTCACACGAAATAGTCACACATTTCGATCAATAGATAATTAATTCTTTCAAAATTACTAATTTCATTTTAGCCTTCCAAAAACAGATTGTAGGTTATTGCAAATGTAATTTGTGTTGCAGCCAGATTTACTTCATTGGTAGCGATTGTAACGTTACGTTTGAAAGGGTTCTTCATAAATCAAATAAAATGGCGTTAGCGTGACAAAACTTGATGCTAACGTAATGGTCTCCACGATTCAATAGTCAACTCAATAAAAATTTTCTCCTTCAACTAAATTTGTATACGAAGGAATCAAATTTATTTGTGTAATTTTATGTGCCTATATTAATTTTTATACTTCATTGACGAGACATGTTTGTGGTTAAAACCTTCTACATATTATTTACTCAAGAAGTACTTACGTTAACGAAACACTGCTTGTAAATTGACTAAAACAAAAATGTATGGTAATATTATCTACAGGTAGTATTACAAGTCTATGGATTTATAAATTTCACATGTCAATCATTTTATTATTTAAAAATACACTTTACACATAACACTCGCACATGAAATAAAAATAAAATCCCAACAGTCACTTACATGTTGCTACCATAATGTGAGTACTATAACCTTTACATTATCCCAGTGTATTTATGTGCGACGGTCTCTTAGGAGTGATAATGATCTGATGATGGAGTTACGGCTCCGAAACATGTTGTCTTAAAAACTAAGACTAAAAGTCACGAGGGGACCAAACAATTTTAAAGTGCAATTATTGTTCGAGAAACTTAATTTTCTTACACAAATATGCAGATACGAATTTGTTTATGAGTTTACTTACGATTTTACTTACGAATTAACTAAATTAGGTTCTTATTTGAAAAAAAAAACTTTATATTGTTATCACTTACGATTTTAAAGGTAAAACCTTTAACTATATTGTTTTGATAGAAAAAATTTAAGGCAAAACATTTGGCCGCACGAGTGACATTTTGATGGCACTTCCATTTTAAGAGTTCCCCGATATAGAACTCTGATACTGGCTTGAATGACAATCATTTGGGACATGTTTGTTTCCAGAGTTCATCCATAAAAGGACCAGTACGTGCAGCGTATATTATAAAGGTGAGGTTGGCTGTTCTGCTGTTTCAATTTGTTCTTTACTAAAACATGTACGCACCTCTTTGTCTCATTTAGATCATATTGTTACGAAGATCCATTGTAGTCAGTAAAATTGTAAACAACAAACAAGCCAAACCATTTCATATGTGAGTTCGAAAATAAATATTTGAATTTTCAACGAGGAATACAAAATGGTATTTTTCACAGTAAATTTCTTTTAAATTTCAACTGCTGTTATTAACAATAAGTATAGTCTGGCTTCCCAATTTTAAAAACAAAAGAAACAAAAAACAAATACCTTAATATACTTATTTAATTTATATGTTTATGTAATTCAAGAAGATTTGAAATCTAGACGTCATTGACTCACTAATTATCGTAACCGACTCAACATTATAAGTAAAACTGTCTTATTCATTAAATTAATATAGGCTATTAACTATTTATACTAATTAATACAACCACATGAAACATCTAGATTCAATTAAAATATGTTTAAAAGTTTTCAAATTCCAAGATGTTATATAATCTAACTTTCTTAGTGTTAAACGGAATCGTATTACATAAATAAATTGTTTAAGAAAATATATTGTTTGAGTTTTAATATCATTTAAACATTTTGGTGGCTCTAAATAGGTTACTAAACGGGCTTACATTTCGTAACCACCAAGTAGCTTTGACGAAAAATAGTACTGTATGCCTATATTAGGTAGTTTTGTGTTTGAATATTACCGTGGAGTTTCAGATTCTGAAAATTTTTTCCATATAATAATGAAAGCCTAGATAAAGTCTTTGTTTGTGGTAAAAGTGACATTTTAAAGTATAAGCTAGAGAAGAAGCTGAAGGCTCACATACTAGTTTATACAGCGAACAGACATTTATATGTTACTCTATCATATGCTTAATAATATTCCAAGTCTATTATATTTCTAAAAGAGTTTTAATGAACAAAGAAAATTTAACAGATTTGCTTCATCAACATTTCAGAAACTGTGCAGTTTTACATATCAAAAAATGATGGCAGATCAGCAGCAATTGAATTATACTAAAGGCAACCTCGAGGCTTAATTTTACCCTTTTAATATCATAAATGTTTGCAGGGAAGAGAAACTGCAGAAACTCACTTAAATATTAACTTGCAATGTTAGAGGTTTGCAGAAATTATACATACATTTATCTATTTATAATGTTAATTACAAGGCAATAATAATAATAATAATAATTTGTTGTTTTTTTTGTTTGTTTTAGGTAAGTCTATGGTGATAACGTAATACTAATCTGAGTTGTAGGAGCTGCCTATATATTCTAGAGGAAGTAATATTTTAAAGAATAATTTCATTTCTTATGAACTTATTAGTTTTAAATATATTTTCGTAAGATGTCTTGTATATTATTTAGTAGCGTCTATTACTAAATATCAAATATGTGTGATTCTTTACTTCATAATAGTTTGTTATGTAGAACATTGTATTTTATCTAATCAGTCGCTGATCACATAGTTTCTTATATAGAACAGTATATTTTATCTAATCACTCGCTGATCACATAGTTTCTTATGTAGAACAGTGCATTTTATCTAATCTCTCGCTGATCACATAGTTTGTTATGAGAAAAGTGTATTTTATCTAATCACTCGCTGATCACATAGTTTCTTATGTAGAACAGTGCATTTTATCTAATCACTCGCTGATCACATAGTTTCTTATATAGAACAGTATATTTTATCTAATCACTCGCTGATCACATAGTTTGTTATGTAGAACAGTGTATTTTATCTAATCACTCGCTGATCACATAGTTTTTTATGTAGAACAGTGTATTTTATCTAATCACTCGCTGATCACATAGGTTGTTATGTAGAACAGTGTATTTTATCTAATCACTCGCTGATCACATAGGTTGTTATGTAGAACAGTGTATTTTATCTAATCACTCGCTGATCACATAGTTTGTTATGTAGAACAGTGTATTTTATCTAATCACT
>JAGFPH010000605.1:201627-212877 GCA_018207615.1 Philaenus spumarius | reverse complement strand
GTTATGTAGAACAGTGTATTTTATCTAATCACTCGCTGATCACATAGGTTGTTATGTAGAACAGTGTATTTTATCTAATCACTCGCTGATCACATCGTATTTTAAACATTCTTTCTGATATAGACGTAGTATTTGTGGTTTTCTACAGAGGGGTATCGTATAGAAATTCGATTTTCTAAACTAACTGTTTGCCTTAAAAAAATAAGGCCTTAAGTTTTTCTAAATAATTTCATTAAATCCATTTGCAACATTTCTTTTAACTTCTGAATTTAAAATCAGTCAACTACTTGATCAAATGTTGCTAATACACTAACTTTGTAATTATGGTATGGGATAGTAATTTAAAGAAACTAATGAAATAAAAATAAGATCTTTATAATTAATTGATTGTTAATATTTTTGATATTGTTCACGAAACATCTAAGTAGACGTAATTTGTTACGATCAAAGTTTAGTTTTTAAAAGCGAGATGAAAAAAATATGATTTAATATTAACAATATCGATTTTAATGTAAGAATTACATTTTGTATTGCTCATGGTCTACATACTCATTTAAGTCAAATTAATATAACATTTTCTACGAGCTGCAGAAACTAAGCAATATTTTTAAAATTTATTTTAAATTTAGTTGCTATGAAGTTACTTCCATGCATACCATAAAAAAGAATTACAATTTTATTTGGTCGTGTACTTAACGGTCGTTCGAACAAAAACTATTTCTGGTAAGTAGCTCATCACTAAGCTGGCGACAAACAAACCGTTGAATTCATAGAGTTGTGTATAAAACAAATGAAAATAAATAATCCGAAAGTAAAAACAAGAAACAGCTGCGGACATAAAAGCGTCTGAAATACAAACACGTGCGACAAATGTATTGCAAGACACATAAAACAACAATAAAATAGCTCTCTGCTGGCTAGTAAGCAAATATAATGTGATAATTAGTTTTAATTACGTGACGTGGCATTGTACTAATTTAATACATAATTAGTAAATATTTAATAATATATATGTAAGATACTTTAAGTCCAAAGTCTTTTAAAAGTGTCAATAAAAATAAATCGAACAGTTTAACCAGCCATATTATCATTTCAGAGAAAGGTTTGGAAATTTCAGACGATTTGCATATAATAGAGCTTATCAAATCAGAAATATAAAATTCAATCATTAAGATTAATCATTTAAGGAAACTATTAAAATATAGAATTAACAGTGGTATTGGTGAGTAATGTCAAGGTCAGTGATAACAGATAACACTGAAAAGATAACGCTGTAGTAGACTGTAAAGTATTTATTATCTATGAATTCTGTGATGGCGAAAGTAGTTTATCTACTTGGGAGAATAATTATCTCTGTCAAGTAACGTGGTCACATATACATCGACTATTGCGGTTACATATGCCCACTAGAAGAAGACTTGAATGATTCTGACAGAAGTGCACGAATCGTCAACCTCTTCTAATTATCTGTCTCCTTAAAAATGCATTTTTGATAAGAACGGTGCTTTATTGATACTATTACAAAATATGCAATAAAGATTCAGAAGTAAATAAACAAGAATTGTTAATTGATGAAGTATTATGTTTTAAATGTGTTCATCTAATCTTATTTTATAAATATTTTGTTCAAAGACCATCCATTTATCTAACATCGTGTGTCTTATAAATGTGCTTCAAATTGTTCACTATAATTTGGGTATCATGATTTTTATATCCCACTTGTCAGTAATATGACTACAATGGTTTGGATAAATAACTTTATTTATTCTACTAATAATAAATCATTTAAACAGGTTCATACTTCTTGCAATTAGATTGTTATGAGAAGAGATAAATGATATAATAACTGTCAATGTTTGTTTCTTTCCAAATATACTATCGAATTGTCTTTAAATTGTTAAACTTAATTTTAATCTAAGTTACTTAGTTTAAGCCCTTCCAAAATTTAAAAATTTAAGCTTTAACTGATCTAAAATTTATATGCAACTAATAGGTTTTTTAATGTTGAACACTTTAAAAAATATTTTTAAACGATTAGGCCTAACACTCTTATTTTAAACGGTTGTGTACCTTTACAATATTAACGTATACGTTTTAGTGGCATTATTTTATTCTACAATGGTTGTTATTATAACCAATTGTTTTATTATTATGACTTATTTTCCCACAAATGTGGGATTTAAACCGTCTTTTCTATTGACTTCCAGCTGCTTTATTCGACTTGAAGCTACGATTTAGGCAAACTTCCTATTTAATTTAGAATTAAAATTGTTTCAACTATAAAGAACAACATTTAAGTTATAATTATTAGTTCGAGCTTTTCACCAACCCCAAGAGCGTTTTACTCTGTCTAAGTTGATATTGATGTTAACAGAAACGCTTTGCAGAAAGCAGTAAATGTAATTACACCAGTGAAATTATCAAGCAGGAGAGCAACTTTGATGTAACTTGTGTTGTCATTAACAAACACTATAGATATTAACGCAGAAGCTAAATGTATTTGTGCTTCAATCCTATTCCTCCTGAAACTATCTCCATAGTATCCAGTAGTCGATTTATATCATTCGTTCCAAAATAAAACTCATAATTGACCAATAAATATGCATATTTTTAATGCTCTACATCTTCTTAGCCATATTGGAACATTATGAAATTGAAGAAATCATTCATTTACTTGCTTATATTTTACTACAATTTTAGTATTAATTGAATCTTATAAGCATACCTTCTTTAAAATGATATATTTTAATTCTCAGCTCATTTTAAAGAAGTTTTAAATGCTAGAGGAAACTCCATATGTGTTCTGAGCGCCAAACCTCAAGCTCTTTCAGCTCGCACATTTGTGAGCGAAGTATAAAAATGTGGGTAATTCATGTAGTATATAAAATAAGACCTGAACACTAAATCTCACAATAAATACGTTTACTAACCTCAAACGCTTTTCAACTACAATGTCGCCATCTTCAGTGATGCACGGGCTACAGTAACCAAACTATAACTCAGTTTGTAGTTTATAGTTATTTATATAATTTATGTGGTAGTTTAACTTCAGATAGGTTAACTATCTCAGACCTCTTCTTATCCTAAGCTAATTCTTTTTTAACATTGTATACGTTCTTAAAGATTTATTTTTTAAAGTTTAATTAATTATTGATTTTTCAAGTTAAATCGAAATAATTTCAATGTTTATTCATAAAACGCCTAATCTGCTATTTTTCCCTCCTCTGAATATGTTATTATTTTACTAAACCAATGGTCAGCACTATGCTTATTAATATGTATTTGTTTCTGTAGTAACTAAAACTAAATATGTGTATACTTCCAGTAAAAGATAATGATTTTAATATATTTGTATAACTAAACAAAAATTTCTGAATTATCATAAAAGAATGAGTTATCCAAAAGTGGCAATTTTTGAAAAACGGATCAGTTATTTCTCAGACCACCCCGAACATGCACAAAAACAGACAACAATATTTATGTTTTCAATTTGATTTATATAAATTATATTTCCTTTTTAATACATTCCTTAAAGTTATTTTAGTAACAGTATAATTGAATTGTGATTGAAAACATTTACATTTTTTTTTACTATAACTTTGTAACTAAATACAATAAATTCAAAATATTGTAAAAAAAGTCAAACATCAAAAAATATAGTGTTTCTTTAGTTTAAAAAGCACAATGCATGACCACATTAGAAAATACATGTGTTTAAGTGTAGCATTATTTTGAAAAGCGATTAGTAACTGATTCATGTTAAAAATACACACAGATATTAGTCGTCATGAATTACAATATTTCGTTTTTTACTAATTATACGAATGTTTGAGTGTTGTTTTCTGCCAAACTAAGTACATGTTGCTTTTAAATAGTCAAGAAACGTTTCTATGTTCAATTGATTCTAAGATTCAGTTAATAAATTACTAAAACCACTGTAAAAGTCAAAAAAACGAGAAATAATATTTTATAAATACATGCTTAAAGTATTTGCTGAAATTGTCTAATATTACAAACGTTCTAGTCAATTTCATTCCATCTGTTTTTACATCGCATAGAATTCACATTAGCTACAGACTTAATACTCAAGAGGCACACGTCACATTTAATCACGCCGGAAAAGACTACGGAAATTTTCGCTTGACAAGAAAATACTTCGTTGTTCCAAATATAAGTTTAGAGATATAGCATTTATTTGTTTTTAATATTTGACAAATTGAATTGAATTGTTATTAGTTAACTGTGCCTAGTTAGCAGACATTTAATCCATTATTAATATAATATGGAACCTGTTGTAAAAACCCTATTCCTAAGCTGTAAAGGGACTGAACTTAATTAAAAACTAAATACTTAGGGACGTAGGCTATTTAAATTTGAACACTAGTGATAAAACATTTAATATTTTGAGATTTGCATCATCTTGTTTTGTGCATAATTTAAATAATATTATGCTATAGGTTTTACAAATATAAAACATTTGAAGTAACGAAAGCCTCAAACAACGTTTTTCTCTTCCGCTTTAGCTACTATATATTCAAATATCTAAAATATTTCGAGTTTTCTACTCCTCGGGGCTTTTCTATTGAAAACAACAAATTTTATTCGTGTTACAATACAATTTATTCCACTGGGAAATCTTCAATCGTCAGAATACTTTGCGAGAATCACTCATATCTTGCAATTCTAGTGTACTTTCGTTTTGCACTTCCTTTGTTTAATCAATTTATTGGTATTTGCACTTCCTTTGTTTAATCAATTTATGGGTGTTAAATATAATCTATAGGGCGAGTTGTGGTGAAATATGGTTTCCCTAAACAATCGTAATGAGCCTGACAGTGAGACGAAAAGAATCGCATTTAAAATTGAATGTCCAATTAATTAAGATTGAACAGTGTAAAAGCACTTCTATTCGTAACGTTTCGGATAAACTAAAGATAAAACTATATTGTTAAAGTTAACGATTTTGTTCGTTATTCCAAATCCCTCACAAAGGGAAGATGTTAAGAAACCAAAAATCAACAACAAAATTATAATTCGAACGTTTGTATGTTATATGGGTTTAACACATAAACTACCATTACTACATAAACATTCCGTGCGTCTAAATACGTACACATTTCAACAGAAATAGTCTCAAGACATTGTATCAATGGATAAAACTTCACGTGTAAAACACGCCGGAAAGCAGTAAATATATTGTCTCCTGCAAAATCTGTTTAGTTTAATTCATTCAATACTTCCAATCATTACCTGCCCCTCCCCCCCCCCTCTTTCGTATTAAAATAATCACGGGTTCTTTCAATTACAATTAGTGAAACAGTCACTCTGACGTGGGCACAGTGAAGAACAAAACTGTTCGTTTATAAAAGTCAATGTCAAACCATTTTTACATTACTTATGAAATGCATTTTAAGTACTGAAGTATAAATAAATCTTCACAAAGTCTTTTTGAAATGGACAACCTTTAATATTTTGTAAACTTTAAATCTGACAGCAAACTTTAAATAAGTGTCATCTAATTTTTTGAGACATTGAAAATTATGTCGTTAAAATTTGTGTAAATGGCATACAATTTTTAAAACGCCCTAAGAAAAGCGCCTTTTTGTATGCAAACGATTTGAACCAATATAAATGTTCCTAACATGAAAAAGCATATTTTAGACAAACAAATAAAATTTCAAATCAAAAACATTTATTTTTTTATTTTTTTGTTTTTTGGTAATTCAAAATAATTATGAGACAAAACTACAAATTTGTAGCCCAGTAGTGGGTGTTCTTCCAAATGCTCATACCCTTGTTTGAGTAAATGCTTTTTTATTATAATGATCAAAGAAGGTTTCAACAGCATTTATTTTCACTTAACAAGACACTAAAAGGTAACCTACGATCTTCATAGCCGAAAGCAGTGCTCGCACCATAAAATGTTTGAAGGTGTAATTCTTGTATTTTTTAGAACTTTAGTAGAAAAAGAGCGTAAAGTGTATGAATTGTATGCTAAGGTTCTAGTAGCCTACTATATGTACGGTGGAAGTACAAAAACATAACTTTAAAATGAAAACTTGTAATAATCAGAGGGATTTGGAAACAAATTGTTCAACAATGATTATCACCTGCTGAATTAGTTGATCAACTGCTGAATTAGCTGATTATGAACATCCTATTACCAACTTAATTTTTTGTATATGACGAATTGGTAGTTTTGTCTCATAATTAATCTGTATTGTGGCTTTACTACAAAATTAAAAAAAGGAAGTGTTTGTTGTTTTTAAATTTTATATTTTGTCTAAAAAGTGTTTTATTTATGTTGAGCCTGTTTTTAGTAGTTCAAATGTTTGCATACAAAAGATCTTCCTCTCAGTTAATGCTTTTTTTAAATTGTATACCCCTCCAACTTTAAAAAGGTTAGTCATACAAAAAAAACACCAAGAACAAACAAGTTTTAAAATAACTTATAGGGTAATATATTGTATTTCATCAGAAATATTGGAAAATGGAGGCCATTTTCAAAAATGTTAACTACATATTTTTCAAAGTCTCTCAAAACAAGGAAAAGTTCCCTATTTACAGTTTGTTGTCAGATTTATACTTTAGATACTAATGGTGGCCCACTTAAAAAAAACGTATGTTAGGCTAATTAGATAGAAAATCGATAACATAAAACTTAACAATAAAAGTCGATTTATTAAGTAGAATTGTGACACTATTTAATCATGTAATTTAAATAAACAGATATGCTTATTTGTGCAAACTAAATTATTGTGTACATTTTACTATTAATGCAACTGTACCCCTCCAAACATGAATAGTTGGGTTATGTTAAAAACGACAATATACAATCAAATCTAAACTCGGTCTTAAAATTTTTAACCGTAAATTAAATTTATGTAATCTAACCATGAAAACTAACGAGTGCTGTAAATTACCTGCAACAGTATGAAGCTCTATAGATAATGAAACCGTGTAGTATTATGCCATTGATATGTGTTAAAATACTATAAGTTTGTAATGTTAAATATTAAGTATTTTTAAAAGACTACTTAAGCCTAAATTAAGTATATAGATACTTTATACATTTTGAAACTGACATAAAAATTGTATATACATTATTATGAAATACTAAACAGACTGAATGTAGTGACTTTTCATTGACATAAATGACGTAGCATGCTAATACTTGAATATTTAGATTATAACTTACATCAAAACTTATATTGTAAATAAAATAGCTCATAGTTTTCATCCTTCATTGTGAGGCCGAATTACAAATTACATATTTTAAGAAAAAGGTCTAACTCTTAAAACAAACTATTTAATGGTATGCAAAGCAGAATTATAAACTGTTTGCATTCAGATATTTGAAAACTAGTAATATATATATAAATAAATATATTCTGATTTCAAATATAATTATTGGACCAAGTACAATTTTTTTCCAAATTATGTGATATTTAAAGTATAAGCACATAATGTTGCTTCATGAACAAAATGTACTACAGAGAAATTTCTTAATCACTAACACTGCAGCAACAATGCATTTGTAATCACTAACTTTACATTGTTGACAAATTCATTTACAAAACAATATGAACGATTGAATGAACCTCTGTTTATATCATCTCACACGAACGCATGAGTTTTAGTGTCGCCTTGTTGACTAGACGGCCTGGTCTCTGTTTTGTAATTTATTAAATGGATTTGTCATGAGCTCTTTCTAATTAGCATGACAATTAGACGTCTCAGAGCTAATCAAGTAGAGTGATCTGTTTGTGTAATCGTATAGGTCAGTGCACGAGTGTGAACTAATATCAACCTGAAAGAAATAATGTAATTAAGTTTCTGCTCAAAATGAAAATTATAATTGTATTAGACCGTAATGGTAATTTATTTAAAGGATAAAACAATTCAACTTACTTACAATGTTTGAAGCCAAGAGGTTGAAACTGTTTTCACAAAACCTAACATATTTATACCAGTTATAATATTATCCCTAATAATTATATATTTTATAAAGAGCGAAAATGATAAAATTATTGGTTAACATTGTTTTTCCCCCGTAAATGTATTACCTTCAGCTGCAGCTTTCCGATAGTGGATCTCTGTGCCAACCTCTTTCCAAATCTATAAATTTAATCAATACGTGTGCCAATTTGCAAATTATGAAAGCGTTCAATACATGGTTTGCCAAAGAGCCCTCCCTCTCAACTTATTTGCAATTAATCTGTTTGCATTTATCGTGCGTTGGATTTATAGCAGTTATTTAAAAAACCTAAAACAAACTTATTTAAAAATTTATAACAGCTTATTTGTTTTGATGTAAACTTCTTTCTATACATAGAAATGTATTACTGAATTACAATACATTATTTCCTGCTATTCTGTATTATTAATATATTACACATAATCAGTATTACACGTACTTTTTCTATCATATACACTATAACAAAAAGGATAAATTCTGAAAACTTGTCTAACCACATCAAAGATAAATATATTAGTGAATGGTTTACAGTCTCCCATACAAATGTTATCCAAACTTATCTCCTACTTGAATGCAGCGTTCTTGAACACTAAGGATATATTCTTGAAGAGAACGTGCCTGGAATTGTAATCTGCAAGCTAGAGTCTGAAACTGTGAATATTGACTATCGCTTCTTTAAATAACTTTATTTAGACAAATTGTAATATTTATCTTTACTAGTATCTCATGCGGTCGAAATTCGACCAATTTTGATTGTAAATTAATGAAGTTCAACATTTTTACGTAATGAATTTATTATAAATATGCAAACTCTTAATTCATATCTGACGCTAAGAGGAACAAGAGTGGGAAAGGGCAAAGAGGAAGCTTGATGGAATTAATTATAAATAAATATTTAGTAAACATGTGACATTGCTTAGGAGTAAACAATTCATCTATTAACTTAAAGGTAGAATAATTTAACAAATCAAGATAAGTGAAAACTCAATTTGAAATAAATGGAAATAACGCTATGTGTTTGTTTAGATAATTTAAAAAATATATTTCCCATGCTTGAAAGGCAAAGGGATATTACTCATACAGCCGTGAATGTGAACAAAATGATTACATTTAATTGTTGATGCGTTTTGTATTTTAAAACATGTCTGTAGAATAATATAAACCGATAAACCCATGAAGTAAGAAAATATAATTTATAGCAACCAACCACATAAAATAACACATAAAATAGGTGATTTGGATAACCAGCTTAGCAACAACAATTTAGGTTCAACCTAGATTATTTTATTTTAATCATCTTAACGGTAATATATACACACAACCTGGTTTTATACACACCTAAGGCACAGTACCTTTCGATTGGTAACAGCTTAATTCCTCTTCTTTTATAAATACTAAAGAAAGCTATACAAATTATGATGTTCGCGTAATAATATAACGATAAAGCATACCGTTTTCGTATAATTTATTATATTTGTCCATTTTAATTTTAAGTACATCCTTCTGTACTTTTTCATCTGTGTTAATCTATACTTATAAAAGCCAAATACCATTGACTCATTGACTCACTGACTCATCACAGTTTCTCCAAAACCACGAGGCCTACAAACATGAAATTTGGCACTAATACTCTTTATAGGCTCTAGACGCGCACTAAGAAAGGGTTTACAAAAATTCGAAATTTTAGGGGGGTTTTGGGGGGTCAAAGTTACTAAATCACGATTTCTCAAAACCTACCGAACTGATTGGAATGAAATTTGGTATGTAGTTTCCTCTAGGCTCGCTAGGAAAGGGTTTCAAAAAATTCGAAATTTTAGGGGAGGTTTGGAGGGTCAAAGTTACTACAAAAAACTACTGAAAGGATTGGAACGAAATTTGGTATGTAGCTTCCCCTAGGACCATAGATGCTCACTAAGAAAAGTTTTCAAAAAATTCGAAATTTTAAGGGGTTTGGGGGGGGGTCAAAGTTACAAAATCACGATTTCTCTAAAACCATCGAACGGATTCGAATGAACTTTGGTATGTAGCTTCTCCTAGGGCCATAGGTGCTCGCTAAAAAAGTTTTTCAAAAAATTCGAAATTTTAGGGGAGGTTTGGGGGTCAAAGTTACTACAAAAAACTATCGAACGGATTGGAATGAAATTTGGTATGTAGCTTCCTCTAGGGTTCTAGGTACTCGCTAAGAAAGGGTTTTAAAAAATTCTAAATTTTAGAGGGGTTGGGGGGGGGTCAAAGTTACTACAAAAAACCATCGAACGGATTGAAATGAAATTTGGTATGTAGCTTCCTCTAGGGCCCTATAGGTACTCGCTAAGAAATTGTTTTAAAAAATTCGAAATTTTAGGGGAGGTTGGGGGTCAAAGTTACTACAAAATAAAAAAATCAAACGGATTGAAATGAAATTTGGTATGTAGCTTCCTCTAGGGCCCTAGGTACTCGCTAAGAAATTGTTTTAAATATTCGAAATATATGGGAGGTTTTGGGGGTTAAAGTTACTAAAAATCCCCATAAGAAATATATAGTGTAATATATTTATTGATATAATATATTTTTTGTTAATATACATTTAACTTTGATTTGTCTATCCGTGCAAAGCAGGGTCGGGCCAGCTAGTATTATAATAAGGTAAACTGTTTGTATCTATGTTTGAGGACGTATAAGAAACTACTAAAACTATTTAGAAAAAAATCACTTATCGATAATTTGGAGTAATAATTCTTGAGTAGCATAAGATAAATATTATTTTAGAATATTTTAAATTTTAGTATTAAAATAAAAATGTGTTGGACAAATATTGAGGTTATGTACTCATTTAATTGTAGTTGCTATGGCAACAAATAAATATTAATATGTTTACTATTTGTTATTAATCTGATATACTTTAAAAAATTACTGCCATTGTAATCCTACCGTCTGGTTTTACCCCAAGGTAAAATAAAATTAATTGTTAGTACCTTGCTGTCAAATTTAAAAAACCGTTTGTAAAAACAACCGTTTGCTGAGATAAATCAGATTTCATTATAGCTGCAATAGTAAATGATTTATGTTTACACTCAACCTAAACTGTAAGTCACAGTTCTGAGAGCGAAGCAATTACTGTGGTTGGCAAACAAATCTAGACCCCCAAGTATATTACTTCGTGATTTTAAAACTTACCAGAATTCGATTATTATTATTTTTAACTGAAAGAGAAATACAAAATCTTATCTTGGGACTGTACCGTCAGGAACCTTAGAAACCCAATTTATAAAATAATTTACAAAATCTTATCT
>JAGFPH010000605.1:170090-201617 GCA_018207615.1 Philaenus spumarius | reverse complement strand
CGTCGGGAACCTTAGAAACCCAATTTATAAAATAATTTACAAAATCTAATTTTTGAGCTTAGCGAACGAACGCGTTAGCCAATTTTTATATTCCTTACACAGAAATTAGTGGTTAATAAAAATCTACAATTTGATGTATCACAATCCATATGTGTCCATTATACATTTTGAGGTGGGAGTGGTATTAGTGGGCGGGGGTTTTGGGATTTTGTCAATACGTTTCCCAGAGGTTCCCACTGAATTCTTTGGTGAATAACTGTGCTGAGATCAGATTTTGTATATCTCTTTCCGTTTTTTTCTTTATGTAATATAGGTGGTATGTTTTCAAAAATGACCCTGTATAGACTGATTCCAGACTTGACTAAATACTAAGACCTTGTAATGTGTTTGATAAAATAAGCCAAATAAAATTAGATTTTTTTTGCATTAAGTGTACTTGATGTGAAATCTTTTCAAACGATCATAATGTTCTTGATTTTATTTTATTTGCAGGATAATAACTCTGGCTATATATTCTACACGGATGACATCAAATTGTGGTGGGTTTTCTTATATGTACGCACGTTTTGACAAGTCTTTAGTGATCCTGAATAGATTCTATTCCATGCTCGAAGTTTTGGCTAGTGTCCTTTGTACATTATAAATTTGTTTTTCCTTAATGTAAAGTATTTCTTTTACTTTCTTCCTTCTTACCTGGAAATTATATTGTAATAAAAGTAGCCCCATTAGTTAATTAAATTATATGTCCAATGTGCAATTATTAGATCTAACTTAAGGCATTCTTTTAGACTATTTTTAGTGAAAACATTAGGCGCCTTAGCTTTTATATAATAACAAATGCATGTGGCTTTTTCCCACAAATCATTACTATTATAAGTCTTCATAAAATCAGGCTCAATTTGTATTATTATATTGTTCAGTATCCAAACGATACTTCTAGGTGAAACTTCTAACTAATGACCAAAAACGCCAATTGTTAACATTTTTTTTTTTTTTTTTTTTTTTTTTTGGTTTAAAGGCGAAAAACCTGGGTGGTTATCATCGCCTGCCAATTGTTAACAATTCGTTTATTACACACTGTATACAAAATGTTTGTAAATTCAAAAATATTTCCAAGATAATGATATCATCGTATACAGTATACTGCCCAGCTAAGGAAAAATGCCGTAAATTCAAAAATTGGTTTTGAGAACACATCACTTAAAGTTTACCGTATTGCTGTATTTTTGCATATAATACTATTATATATATGTTTTTTTTTCATTCATTAAATACATTTATGTAAAATGCATGTATAAAGTTTTACCGTATGTTCTTAACGTTTAATATGTTAAGAAAATAAAAATGAATGCCGTACACACGGCACTTTTGCTAAGTAATGTATTGGTCATTTGTTTTCTAAGTGTCACATTTAACAGAGTTTGTACATATATTTACCATTCATTATGTTGTGTTTCAATTGTCTTAGATTGTAATTTATTGTTAAATATTAATTTACAATTATTAAAGTAGAAATAGACTGGTGAATAAGGGTTACCTTATTTAAAAGAAATAATACTTTTTACAAACAATTTTAAAGACATACAAATTTAATTGACATCTTTTGTTAAAAAAACAACTATATTTAAATTCAACTGATAGAATGTCACATAAAGTTTAGTTTTGGATAAGGCGTTGATAAATCTTTCCAAAATTGTTTTCGGTTTTCTGGAAGTAATTCACCTAGAGATTGAAGAATATCCATATTCTTATCTTCTAGAAATCCACATTGAGCAGTGTGGTGGCTGGAAAATGTTATTCCTTCCATTCGTTTTTTATTTTTTTTTTAAGTCCAGTTTTTGATAGGGGCTCATTATACCATAGTTTGTTTTGCACAACAAATGGTAATTGCCTTGTTCTGCTTTAATGTGAACAAGGTCACATAAGTACAATCTTGAGGGATTTTTTAGTTTTTGTTGAGGCACATAACTGGACCAGTGAAAGGAATCAAAATGTTGCATTTTAAATATCTCAATATTTCCAGTTTTAGCTTTTTTGACAGTAGATACAGTACGAAGTCGTCAAAGTCATGATGTTTCCTTTGAACTTTTAAAGACTGCTAAACTTGATGGTGGAAGCTGTCCGTACTCATAAATGAGTGGCCAGGTGGAAAATAGTTCAAAGCTATTTCACTAGCTGCGATGTTACCGGAGATTATTATATATACTACAGATGTAAAAAGGCACCAATTTTTGTTTTGGGAACAGCAGCTATAGTCTAACCAAAGAACAACTTTATCAACATTTTGTTGTGATTTTAAAAACATGTATAAACTGCTTACATTGTCTTCCTTATTGGCCTTCTTTATAAACATACATAGTGGCCAAATATCAAAGCGACAGTATGGAGTGGACTTTCAACTTACTTTTTCCTTAACAAAATATTGCTTTTTAAACATGTCCATTCTTGGCAACATGATATCTCCTGCATGCATTTGAAAAGCAAATTCTATTGTCTGGTATTTCTTGTTCAGAAAACAAACTAATATGCTACCTAACATAAACTCAAAAACTCACTATGACAACACACAGTGCAGTATGTACACCAGCTGTTTCACGTCTACTAAGCAAGACTGCAGTAAAAGTACACAGTTCTAAGCATAAATGCAATACGTACATTGGAGTTACTAAATTTTTGCTTAGAACTGTGTACTTACGGCAGTCTTGCCTAGTAATATGATAGTTTTCATGTACACACTGCAAAACATACCTTCGATATCTCATTACGTGTTGGAGATACGGCTTTTTTGACTAGTCCGTTGGATTCGCCATAGTCGAAAATGTAGGAAACCTTAAGATATAACTCAATATTGACATTTTTGGACTTACAGCACTTATCCTTAGCTGTTCAGTATGGTTCAAGAGTGATTCATTAAGGTTTATATAAACTATTTAAGGAAATTTCCGAAAACTTTTTAAGCATCTTGAATTTAACATTATTATTTTAACTGAATATTGTAATATCTAATTTTCGACTACAAATTTAATGGCAGACATCCGGTTTTGACTATCGTTTTTTATTAAGGTAAAGGTCTTATGACACTATTGAGGTAAATATTTCATGAACACTCTTTAAATAAATACAAAAATAATTAGCATTTTCACTATTGAATTAATAGTTAAATTATAGTTGAAAATAACCACAAAATCAAAGTGAATTAAAATGATCTGACTCAAATTTCAAAAAAGACTTTACATGTTTTGTATTTACCAAAATAACTAGCGATTAGATTTGCGTAAGAAAAACATATTTTTCTAAAGTAAGCGAAATTATTAATCTTATTAATAGTGATATTCTAGCAGAATAAAAACCTAACTATATAAATGAGTTATTATTAAAAAGTCTTAATTAATTAACTTTATTATAATTTCGTGTTTTGTAGAAAACAAATTCAATTTTAATATTGTATATTTTATTACACCAGTCATGCAGAGAAACACAGAAAACGTTATCTAGTAATGTGGCATATACTGAAAACATAAATGAAAAGAAAATATCCCTAAGTGTTCTGTGGGCTTACTGAACAAACTTGCATCAATGTTAGTTAAATTATATTAATATTAAGTAAGAATCCAATATTACAAAATTTTACAGCAAATTTATTGTTTTGTCAAAATTGTATTAAAGGGGAATCATTTAGTTATTAATTTTATATTAACACATGATTTATCCTACTGAGTTGATTCAAATATTCTACAAAATATAACGTAAAATCAATAATAGTGTAGAATCATTTTTGTTTGGCGGAACCCATATAAAGTAACTCATTATTAAATAATACTGTACTTCAACATGTTTATTACAGAAAGCAAACTGAATGTAACATACATTTATTTTAGCAAAATTAAATTCAGTTTCTACACATTTTGGATTAGTTTCCTATGCAAGTTTTTATATTACTAATCTTATTTAATTTAAAAAAACTTACTTCACTTTAAGATCAACATCATATTTTGAACATACTATGAAAACTATATTAATTATCAAAGTTACAGTACGAGTTATAGCTCGTATATTATATCTATTATATCATAATACTAGGGGAGACCCCTGCGAACTCCGCACGCCAACCCCCAATGGATAAAAGAACCAGCAAGGCTCAAGTCTAAACGTTAAAACCATTACCTAAAAGCTAGAAATACAAAAATAATTGCTTCAAATTTTGAAATCAGCTGTTAATGGAAATATTGAAGCTAACAGCTATATTATCTGTTATTTTATTCAATTGGTTGCTATGGTAATAAATGTAAATTCATGTGTTGGTTTATCATTCTAGGCCTAACCTAAGAATTTTTCCGACTAAATTTACAAATATTGAAATAAAAGAAGGTTTTTATCGAAATGAATTATAGCCTATGTTACTCAGGGATAGTGTAGGTTTTTATTAGTAAAACTATTTTTTCAATCTGTTCAGTCGTGCCAGAGATTACCCCCTACATACAAAAAAACAAAAAAACAAACTTTACCTCTTTATAATATTAGTATAGATATACTATATATAGTATATTATATACTATATATAGATATACTGTTCACACATTTTTTTTTTTAATAATAACATTGTTTTAATTAGGAGTGAAGCTGAAAGTACTCAACGGGTTTCTATACTGAGCTTGTTTTAATATAACTTTATTAAAGTATGATTTCATCAAAGTAAAGAATAAATTATTCTTAAATGTTATTTTAAATATTTTTTGTAATATAAGAAAAACACCTGCCAAGTAGAATACTCTGGCATTTTCATTTTACACGGCAACATGATTCAATTACATAAAATGTGTTTCTTGCCATTTAAAATTCGATACTGAATAATACAATATAATGAAAATCGGGTTTTACCTAAATCAGGGTTGGAATCTCGATATGAAACATGATAGTCAAAATAATAATTATTTAAATTAAAACACATTTTTAATACGCAACATTTTTGAAACTGACTAGAAAGTATAAAATAATTTCTGCTATTTCTATTCAGATGTATAACCCCCATACAAATTGTCCTGAAAATTTGTGATTGTGAATTTTTAATAGCTATGAAAATACTTGTAAGTATTAAAACAAAAAAGTGGGGTGCATGCAATAGATAATAGTAAGTAGTAGCTGTCATTGAGAAAACTCTCACAACAGGTCTAAATTGTAGTGCAATGATGGTTAGTGACTTACGGGAACTTTTCATGCATCAATTATAGACTATCTTGCAAACCTAAAAGTAATAGAAGTTCTAATGATCAAATTAAAACAATAGCTAGTTGTAATTTATGTAATCATTTTTAATTCTTTTCTGAAAGTCAAGTTTTATTAAACTGGTCAAAAATTAATGTCATGCCTTTCAAAGCATAAAAGGAATCGTTTTGACCATACCGAAAATATATTTTGACATAGTTGAACTGGATGAGGTTAGTCAAACCACGTGTTGGAGATTGGTTGTTGACAATAAATTGAGTTGGAATCATCACATTGATTATATTGCAATAATAGTCTCTTCTGGGCTTTTAGTTCTATAGCCTATATATTATGTTGCCATGGATTTGAAGCCTGAATACTCTAAAACAGTGTATTTTTCACACTTTAATTCAATTATGTCATTTGGTCTCTCCATTTAACTTCAGATAGAAATATGGTAAAATTATTGATTTCGCAAAATCGCTTACTTCGGATTATGGGAAAGTTAGGTTAGTAAAGGAATAATTTAATAATTAAACATAACAATTTTTAGCGCATAAATATTCCAGGCAATAATACACACTAAATTGAATTTTGGATATCTAGCTCACTTGCGTCATAACCACAACTATTTAACTATTTAGTGCAGAGATAATTTTGCAATACTGGCTCATAGACTTTAATTATTTTAAAAAAGAACTTAAATGGGTAGTAAAGTAATAAATAGGCTACAATTAGGAATGAAAATAATAGAGTTTTTTTTAAACTATTAAAACAATATATAAGGAATCACTGTATTATATTAAGGAATAATTCGAATTTGCGTAATGTAGAATACATGATATATAACCTTTAAACTGTGTTAATTTGTAGTATACATTTGTATTGCTGACGCCATTTAAGCTGTAATGTAAAAATGAATGAATAAATTTATTATTATTATTATCCATATATTTCTAAAATTATAATAAGCTTCATGAAATTGGTCATAAGTTAAAACGCCTAAGATCTATAAATTAATACACATAAAATAAAATAGTAAATTATAATTCAGTAATAAAATCTTGGAAATTTATAATAAAAAACATGTAATAAAAATACTAAAAATTAATGTAATAAAACAAACATTCGGCGCAGAAAAAACTATTGAATATATTAATTTAAAATTATTAGTTTTAAAGAACCTGTCCATCCATATTTTAATTATTTTTCTTTATGCAAAGGCTTCTTTTCAAACAGTTAAAATGTATGTAATGCTAAATAAATATTATTCATATTACAAACTTAGTATGAGTGGAGAAACTGTGTGGTTTGTTCTATTTATCGCAACGTGCAAAATACGTTAACAAATAACCGTATTCTACAAGATCCTGACTTTGAATGACTGAAATACTTATATTTTATTTGCATCTTCAAAACGTACATAATTCCTTTTTATTAAATACATAGATTTTTAAACTATTTTAATATTCTGTTCTGAAGAACGCTTCAGAGGGCATTTCCACAACTTGAAAACTTATTACAATAGCATTTTACAAATTAATGGCAATGAATATTACTTAAGTTTTGAATCTAATCAAAGTATAACAGTTTGTTGTTTTTCTATAACAACTGTTATACAGCAGATAAAAATAATCTTTGAAGTTTGGATTATTACCTGAATCTAAATCTCTTATTTTAATTTGACCAATACAAATAGGTTATTAAAATTATTGCCATGTACATATTACTTTACTGTTTTAGTAAAACTTCTATTATCTGTAATGAAATGTAAACTCGGTGAATATCAAGTTATCAACTTTACGGTATGCCAGAGCGTATAAAAAATAATAAAAAGTAAGGTTTTACTGCGTAAATTCTCCTATGAGAAGTTGTTCTCTTGCTTAAGAAATAGAACTGTAAATACATATTCTTGTTTCCGACGATTTATAACGCCATAAATAACAAGAACTGTCAGAGAGCAGCTTGCTAAGTTTGCATCTCTTTTCTTAAATCATATTTAAAAAGTTTACAGAATATAGAAGGAGAGGATAGGTACTGTTTTTAACCTACTCTGTTTCTATCTTAATTGAAAATAAGGTAGAAGATAAATAGCAACAACAATTAATTAATTAAATTTAAACTAAACAATCTAACAAATAAAAGAAATGGATATTTTTCAAACTTTTTACATTTTGTATTTGTAATTTAACTTAAACACTTATACATAGTGATTTACAATGCATTGAAGAAATATTATAAATTGGATCAAATGCAGCATAATATTGCATAATATACAATGTATATATAATGTTTCGCATTACAGGAGGTAAACTCGTTTTACTAAACGATAGAAAGTCAATTTACATTACTTTAGGGTGGGAAACTCTAAAAAAACTCATTATATTCAGGTTGCTTAATACTTTGGTATTATTCTAACTCCGTCTCATTTTAAATGCAAATTTCATTGGTTGCAATAGTCGAAGAGCTCAATGTAGTTTATAGTAATATAATTCTATAATATATTATGCTAAATAATCAAACAGTTAAAAAACAAGACATGACATTTTTTACATGATAAAAATCACATAAAATGCAACTTCCTATTTTTGTTGATAAAATAACGATGTATATTGTAATCAAACTACTTTAAACTAAAGTTTAAGTATCTTCAACACTTATTATTATTCTGTAATGAAATATTGCATAATCAGTCAACAGGAAACAAATAATACGTTTTTGGTGTTAACAATTTATATTTCTAAGGCCATTTGTAGTCTTAAAACGCTTTTTTGAAATCAACCCAAAAAAGATAAATTTAACAGCCCCTTTTTACCTACATGTTGATGAACAAATTGAAATTTTAAGAACTTAAGATATATTGTTGTGACATAAAACCTGTAATATTGCTCAGATTTATTAGTTTCTTATCAAAATTATCTTGCATTATTATATATTGAATGAGGACGAAAAGTGATACATTAAACTATATTTAGAAAAAAAATTAACAAAACGATTAAATGTTGTGTTTTGTTAAAACTGTTACGAGTTTTAATTTTTAACTACATGCTTATTCATAAATTTTAAAAAAAACTTGTTAGCTGCCTACCTGTAAATGAGCTTGTAGGTCTACTTGCACTATTTCTAAACGGTTAATAAATTAACAAATTAATAAGTAAATGTTGCAAGAGAATAAATGTATATTATGAACCTGTAAAAATGATTTTTTTTTTTTTTTTTAGTTAGGGGATAGTTTACATTTGGCAAATACTTTTGCTTAGACCTATATTGCTTAGAATTATATTTCATATTGATTATGAATAAATTACTTTTACCTATTTTGTTGTGCTTTTTATAATTTATTTAGTTAAAAAACAACGATTTATAGAATATGAATAATTTACAACTAAATAAACTTTGTCAAATCAAAACGTTTTACAATAGTAATTCATATAACTAATGGTAATATTGGTATGCAATTTAAGGACGTAGACTTTCTTAAAGTAAGTCCACCTAGAAACTGAAAAAAAACATTTTGTAGGATTCAGATATGAAAGGAAAATCAAGACTTGTTTAGGTGAATGAAAAGAGAATCGTGATGCTTCAAACGAGACTAATTGACTGGAGACTTGTGCTGCACGTCTTGTATCACAAATGTCTTGAGTTTACAAGTTTATTCTTGAAGGTGTTTATATAACAGGGAACTACGTCATAAGGCAACTAGAATGTGATGTAAACCGTATTTTATCAAGCAAGAATCGTTTTAAATAATTCAGTTTCTAACATTAATTTTTATTTTAAAACTATATTGGAAAACTAGGTGTGTTTTTCATGCTTAGTTTGTTTATAACGAAGTAAGATAAACAAAATACTTTGCAAATAATATTTGTCATTAAATATAGCATTATGTTTGATGTATGTAGGGTGATTCATGTTATTCAATACTACAAGACACACAATTTTAAACAATTTTTCAGGTCAATTGTTTGTAACTGTACAATTAATATTATTCTTTTTTTTTATTTTTCTGTTTGTTTTATGGTTGAAGAAAGCAATGTTTTTATTTATTTATTTTATTTTGGTTTTGCTTCAATACATTTAAAAAAAAATAAAACGGATCAAACAAATAACATAAAATATATTAATATAGAACACTCCTAAAATGGGATTACCAAATCATTAATTAATTGAAATTAATTCTATTTTAATTCATCTAAATTACAAAATTAAAATGAGGAACTGCATGTTATTATGAGGAAACTTCGTACCCAAACCACTGTGCTCGGTCTTATGTGTACAAACTACATTTGTCGTTTTACTTTTATTTTATAATCGGTTATAATTGGTACCGTCCGATTTGGTTTGGTTAAACACATAAGAGAAGCGTGGGCATTATTTAGTTTATTAATTATCAAATCGTCTTCTAGGCAATGTATGTTTCAAATAGGTTAAACATTCAAGGCAAGGCAAATGTACTAAATATATTGAATTATCATATATACACAAAATGTAATTTATCTTTGCTTTCCCAATAAAATTAAACTAGCAATAAAATGCTTTTGAAATATTAGGAATATTTGTGTAATTAAAGACATTATTTCACCTCACTCCTTCACTATATTCAACCTGATGTATATGCTAAATTCCAAGTAACGGTTTATTGTTTAAATATCTTAAATTTCGTCAACAAGTGCCAAGCCTAAGTAAATAATGCTTTAAATAATGTTTAATATTAGATATAGAACGTTCAGAATAACAGGACACAACACTACAAATTAGCAAAAACTATATTAGTTATCTATACTATAAGGCAAAGCCCTCACTCACTCATCATCACTTATTCTCCCACTTCCCATGAAACTACAGAGATAAAATTTGGCATGTGTATACTTTGTGATGTACATAGAAAAATTAAAGAAGTTTCATTTTGATATTCATATTTTTAGGGGTAGTTTTGGGGGTTTAGGTGTAGTTTTTACTGATCACAGGTTCTCAAAAACCATACCACCTAGGAACTTGAAATTGGGTACACATATTGCTCATAGGTAACTAAGAAAGGATTTTAAAATATTTGTCCTGTAATGGATGAAACAACCTCTAAAACAATAAATATTGTATGTTTTATATATCAAAAACCTTACCTCCTAGGAACGTGAAGTTTGGTACATGTATTTGTCATAGAGGCAAGAGGCGAACTAAGAAATTATTTTAAAATATTTGTCCTTTATGGGTTGAAGCAACCCCTAAAACAATAAATATTGTGTGTTATATATCTCAAAACCTTTACCACCTCGGAACTTGAAATTTTGTACACATATTGCTCATAGGCACTAGAGGCGCAATAAGAAAGGGTTTTAACATATTTGGCCTTTAAGGGTTAAAACAACCCCTAAAACAATAAATATTGTTTGTTATATATCTCAAAAACCTTACCTCCTAGAAACATGAAATTTGGAACACGTATTTGTCATAGGAGCTAAAGGCCTATTAAGTAAGGATTTTAAAATACTTTGCCTTTAAGGGTTAAAACAACCCCTAAAAAAATAAGTATTGTATGTTATAATTTATAATTTCCTTAAAGCTAGAAAATTGAAATTTGTTACGTTTATTTCTTACACGACAGGTATAAAAAGTAAACCAGTTTTACATTTTGTCACGTTCTGCTAAGGGGTTAAAATGTAGTAAAAACCCCTAAAATTATAAATATTAATTGAATACCACTTAGGAAAGTTAAATTTGATACACATATTCTCAATAGGGGCTAGAGGCGATAAAACAATAAACATTGTTTGTTATACTTTCCTTAAAGCCATAAAATTTAAATTTTGTACAGCTATTTCTTACAAGATACTTATAAAAAAAAGCCAGTTTTACATTTCATCACGTTCCGCTAAGGGGTGAACATTTAGTAACAGCCCCTATAACTATAAATAGTAATTTAATACCGCTGAGGAACGTGAAATATTCGGTTCACATATTGCTCATAGGCGCTAAAGGAGCACTAAGATAGAATTTTAAAATATTTGTTCATTAAGGATTGAAACATCCCCTAAAACAATATATGTTGTTTGTTTATTTTCCTTAAAGCTGAAATTTTTTACATATATTTCTTACAAAACACATATGAAAAATATATGAGTTTTACATTTTGTTACGTGCTGTTAGGAGTGAACATGTGTTAACAACCCCTAAAAACAATAATTATTAATATTCATACATTCCTTAAAACTAGAGAGCTGAAATGTTGTACATTTATTTCTTACACGATACACGTAAAAAGTAAACCAGTAGTACATTGCGTTACGTGCTACTAAGGGTTGAAAATGTAATAACAAACCCTAAATAAACGGTACCAGGAACTGGCACATACCTTCTCAAAAATACATTTAAATTACTAAACAGATTCACTGTGACTTGTAGGGTGGGGTAGGAAAGTATTTTTTATTAAAGTTGGAGATTAACTAATAAATATTATTATTATTATCTAGAGAGAAAACTATTCGATCGATTTCGAAAAAATTTACACCAAACACGTCAATTAGGTCTTCATAGATGCACGTAAAATGGTTTTAAATTTGTTTTTTAAACAACCCACTTTATGACCAAAAAAACCCCAAAAACAGTTATTATTATTATTATTATTATTATTATTAGCTAAACGAGAATTTTTAGAAAGATGCGGGTTTCTGTATATGGTAGGGCACATTAAAGGCCACAAATAAGTCAAATTTTATCAAAATCGTTAGAGCCGTTTTTTAATAAAAAAATAATAACTGATTTTTTGGGGGTTTTTTGGCCAAAAAGGGGGTTGTTTTTCAAAATTGTTCAAAATCCTTTTTCGTGCATCTATACAGGCGTACTGGACATGTCTGGTGCAAATTTTGTTGAAATCGATCGAATAGTTTTCTCTCTAGCTTTGTATACTTTTATTAAAGTAGGCGATTAACTAATAAATATTATTATTATTAGCTAGAGAGAAAACTATTCGATCGATTTCGAACAAATTTGCACCAAACACGTCAATTAGGTCTTTATAGATGCACGTAAAAAGGTTTTGAAAAATTTTGAAAAACAACCCCTATATGGCCAAAAAAAAACCCCAAAATCAGTTATTATTATTATTATTAGCTAAACGAGAATTTTTAGAAAGATGCGGGTTTCTGTATATGGTAGGGCACATTAAAGGCTACAAATAAGCCAAATTTTATCAAAATCGTTAGAGCCGTTTTTTTTATAAAAAAATAATAACTGATTTTTTGGGGGTTTTTTGGCCAAAAAGGGGATTATTTTTCAAAATTGTTCAAAACCCTTTTTCGTACATCTATACAGGCGTACTGGACATGTCTGGTGTAAATTTGGTTGAAATCGATCGAATTTGGTTGAGTTTTCTCTCTAGCTTTGTATACATACAGACATACAGACATACATACAGACAGACATTTTGTAAAAACCACTTTTTTGGACTCAGCGGGTTCCAAAACGGATATTTCCATAAAAATCTCAACATCGATTTTTTTTGCGATCACTATACTTTCTCTATACTATAGTATAGTGAGAAAGTAAAACACTCAATACTAACTGGTATTCTTTCCTTAAAGCTAGAGAGTGGAAATTTATCTCTTATTAATTTTAAGAAAATATTTTAGATGTAAGTTGATCAAAAATATCCCTATCTATGCATTCGCACATTAAAGACGTATTTGGGTGATCTGCAAACATCCTGCTAAGACGGTGATTTACCAGTCTGTAGATTTAGCGGTTGAAAAAGAAGACGCTCTTCACTACGAATTTTTTATTTTTTTATTTATTTTATTTATCACACATACCATGACGAAGACAATTGACGGGCAGCCAGTGAACAATAAATACCAAAGTAATTGAATATAAATGTTATAATTCACTTTCGTAAAACAATAGACGAAAGAAAATGAAAGAAAAATATGACAATGAATAATGAATCATGGTGAAACAACAAACAAATTCTCAGTAGCAAAGCACGGGAATTCAGCTAGTAATATTATAAAGAGGTAAATTTTGTTTATTGTTTGTTTGTATGTTGGCGGTAATCTCTATAACTACCGAACCGATTGAAAAAATAGTTTTACTAATAAAAAACTACTCTATCCCTGAGTAAAATAGGCTATAATCAATTTCGATAAAAACATTTTTTTTATTTCAATATTTGTAAATTTAGTCGGAAAAGATTCTTACGTTAGTCCTAGATTGATAAATCAACACATGTATTTACATTTATTACCATAGCAACCAATTTAATAAAATAACAGATAACTGCTGTTTGCTGTAATAATTCCAATAACATCTTATTTCAAACATTGTATTTCTAACTTTTAGGTTAGGTTTTTATTAAAGTCCTTGCTGAGCCTTGCTGGTTCTTTTAACCTTTATTATAACTGCTATGATAAAATATACAAAATAATTTGATTTGAACATTTAACATTATTTACCGTCTTAGCTTTGGGGTTATTATTAATCCTACTCCTTTATTATAAAGAAAACATAACATGATTATGTGTATAGAAGATTCAAACAATGTTGGCATGTGGAGCACGCAGGGGTTTCCCCTAGTATTTAATATATTCTAAGAATGTGTTTCCGTTACAACAATTAATTTGAATAACTATGTCTTGAGCAAATACAGATTAGTTTTTATTGAACACATTTTTATTTGCTTTATATCGGATTTCAATGTATAGAAAACATTTGCAGTATTATACCTTCAGTAATCCAATAACACTCTCGGGAAAAGACTTAAAACCTATTTAAAGGCATTTAAACTGACATAAATCTCCTGTTATTTGTTCTAGCTACACTCGTGGTTTAGACTTTAATTTAATATAATATGGTTTAACGAATAAACGCTCTTAGATCTTAAGAACAACCAGTCTCAGAATCTTTACCTCTCACATTTGTTTGTGTATTCAACACAACAATACACACTTTAACTACTCAGTTCTTGTCATTGTATGTCTTGAGTTTTTTTGTAGGTTAATTATAATATTGATCTCATGATTTAGGGTATGTTGGCTGGTTGGATTTTACGTTTTAATTATAAAATAATATAAACGCTTCTATTAATAGTATTTTGTACACAAAAAGTGGGACAGATAACAAAATGCAATTTCTTAAATATTAAAAATTTATCATAAGAATAAAATTGACTTATTATCATATAACCTACATCTAAGTAAAAACATTAGTCAGTTCGTGGAAAACGAGCCAATTAACTAAAACATTTATACATTTTTAATGTGTACTAACCTTTTTTCTATGTTCTGATTTTTTATTTGTTTTACATAATTACAAAATTTTAATGATCTAAATACAATAATGGTTAAATTTTAAAATTAAAACAGTTGTAGGGTTAAAATAATTCAACATTATCTTGTTTAAGTTTTTATAAATAACTTTTCACTAGTACTTAAAGCTTGTATTATAAAGGTTGTCTATTTTTATAAAACTATTGGTAGTCATCGTTATTTCTATAAAAACCATCACGTTTCGTCTCTTGACTTCGATTACATTAAACTTGTTTTACCAACTCCGATCCTTCTCTCCAAGGTAAACGTTTATCCATATTTTTTTGATAATTTGGTTGTTTAGAATATATTGAATGATTTATTCAAAATGATTGCCATAAAAACTTGTATATTTAATGAATTCAGTAACAATTAAACTTACAAATGAGTAACATTGGTGAGTTTTACAGTAGAAACAAATACGTCATTAAATAATTCTTTGTAATAATTATAGTACCCGCATACTACTTCTCATAATTATAATATTTTACTTTGCACCGACTTTCAAACGAAATCGATACACTCCCTCAAAACACTACTAAAACTTCGTTGTACGTATTTAAGGTGACGTCAACTTTCTTTTTCAGTAGTAATTTTTGTGAAACAAAACACTATTTTGAAATGATGTATAAACCATTATTTGTAACTAGTATTTTATGTACGTATCGTATATAGTCTTTTATGTAACATCTTTGAACGATAGATTTATTATATTTATGGAAAACGTATAAAACTAACAATTTTAAAATTATATCACAATCACTTTTTGAGAAAACTAAAACGTTTTAACTATCTGACGAAAAATATGCAATATAAGTTTGTAAGTCTGAACATGTGAAAAATTTGAAATTTAACTCGGCTTCTTCATAAAGTTTAAATGAACGAAAAAATATTTCACACTTTTAAATCGTCTACAATACAACACTAATAATACATACTTAGTAACAGTGGTTAGAACAAAATAGTGGTCAAGAATTAACAGTTAAAAAAATACTCAGAACACCCTAAGTTTGTTGTTTTTAACGTCAATAATTGACCATATGAAATTTAACTACCAATGGCATTTAACATAAATCCCTAAATGTGTGTGTTGCCTTCAATGTCTTTGTTTTAGTATTGTTTTGTACAACGTAATTATTAATTAGGCATCTTATTACAAAAACAGTGTTTATGTTAAAGTTTGCATCTAAGTGCTTTGTAACATTTAACAAGTCAAAGTCAGGAAACAAAGTTTTCAATGTGGTTAAACTCCATTTGCAACAATTCTAGAAAGGCTCTTTATCACCCGCCCCTAAGCCCACTCCATACACACACACACACACACACACACACACAAACTTTGGTACACTAAAAGCAATAAACCTCTAACGTCTGAGCTTATCTGCCTCAAGTAGAAAATAGTAGAGATATGAACAAAGTGTAAATTTAAAATTTTCATCTTTAAATCATTTTAATTTTATGCCACGTTCATCTACATTGATATTAGATTTTGTTAGATATGTACTTTTTTATTTCACTTAAATTCTACTTTTTTAATTGTAGAAAACTTGTAAAAAGTGCTCGAGCAATTTTTGGTAATATTTGGGTTCTGAGAATTACAATACTAGTAGTGGACCAAGTAATAAATGAAACAAAATACAAAAACTAGAATTGGTTTACGTTACAATCACCATTTCGAAGACTGAGATTTGAAAAAAATCTTACATTCTGTACAAAATAGTGAAGTTTCAGTTAAAATCTAGAATCTGAATTGATTCCTTTGTTTGCTATACGTAGATCTGTTACATCCCGTATATATAAAACGCTTATGGTTGTACTTGCAATAAATTTCGTAACATTACTGACACGGATGTTAACTAGGTGTCAGTTCGTGATAATACTTTCAGTAATTATACATCGTCCTAGAACTAAACTTATGCCTTACACGCTTCCGACTTGCTTTCTTTATGACTATATTAAGACCCGAGGTTTCATTACACAATACTCGTATATTTCTGACGAATATGTAAAGGCATATCGTTTACCCTTTTACTAATGCCGATATGTAAATATATTTATATAATGTATTATGAAATATAAAAATACAACTTTCTCTGACAAATTCAGAACATACTATACAAATTACCAGCTGATATGCAGATGCGTAATAGTGGCAACTAAATCAGTGAAGAAAATAAAAAATCTTGCAATTTAATAACATTAGTAAATTTTCTTGGAAACTTTATGTTCGCAAAGAGAATTTTAGGTTAAAAGAACCTGAAATATAAGGTTGAGGTTGATAGAGTTATTTATGATAAGCTATCAATTATTGCAATTTCCTTGAATACATTTTACAGTCAACATTTTTCGAAAAGTATGAATCGTAAGTCACATTTATTTCGAATATGTTTTTAGTTGTTTTTTGTTTGCGTGTTTTTCCTCTGCATGAAGAATATGTTTTTAGGAAATTAAAAGTGTATGAGGTTTCTTTCTGGCTTATCAAGCAGTGATCTTAAGAACTTACCAAACCTCTTCAGGTTTTAATAACTTCATCGTCTTCCGAAGATAAATTCCCAGCAATATTTGCTGATGTCTTTTTATTTTATTTAAAAAGGGAGAAGGAAATTATATTAAAAGCTCGAGACCTTAATCTATGATACCAGAATGTATAGTAAAGTTTTGAAAAAGATTAATGCAGATTCTTATTATAAATATTCAAAAACATTTAATAGCCTTTGTTGTAGCCCATAAAGCTTTCAAAATAAAGGTCGCAATCTATGCAAAAGTCAAATTATTGGACTTCTTTTTAGAAAGTATTGATAAACAAAATTAAGTTACGAGTATTTTCCTACACCTTTCTAAAGCATTTAATTATGTGATTGAATTCAATTTATAACTTAAGAAATTTGATAAAATTGGTATAAAGGGATTCTTTTAATATGGATAAAATCATATCTTTGCAACAGAACACATCGTATTATTGTTCCCGGCAGGCTGTCTAAAAGAATCAACTGAGACAAGGATAAGTTTTCAGGACGTGTTATTTTTAATATATGTTAATGATTTGTCATCATCAGTACTAATTCCATTTGCTGATGATACAGTACTACGATTTCAAGCAGATTCTGGGCTACAATTGAAGCAAAAGGCTTTTATAGAAGTCAGTCCCATTGTACAGTGTTATGCTATGCTGAAAACTATGTTTGTTAATGAATCCGTGCAAAACTAAGCACCAACTTTAATAGAAAGCTAACTCAAATCAGACACCAAGTATGGTTCTACTTGATTAGTATACTTGAAGAAGTGAAATCAGTAAACTTGTGAGTCTTATAAGTTGAACTGAAAAATGTCTACATTAGTAGTTTTAGTGCAAAAATGAGGTCACGCATATTTGTACCAAGAAATTATAAGTACTGTGGTAATTCAATTTATGCAGCTCACAATTAACTGCCCTCACAGCTGATAATAAGCTTCCTAAAAGTAAAATAATTCACAAAATTACACGATTTAAAAAACAGCCTTAGATCTTTTCTATTGTCTGTATCTGTTCCCTCTGTGGATGAGTTATTATTGTATCCATTTTCATAGTATTTCAGAACAAATGTGATCTCCAACTTTATAATATATCATCTTGTTTTATCCTGTGTGTGTTTTGTATACTTACTGGGTGCATATGCATGTAGATTGTTTAAAATGTTGTGTGTTCATGTAAGTTACTATATGTTTACCCGCTATTTTAAGCTGTTTGTTATTTGAAATATGCTGTGGTGCACTTGTTTTGCACAAAGTCTGGTATATATCCACGGCATTAATGCTAAATATTTATATATATTTGTTATGTAAAATTGTGTGTTGATATGTTAAGGGCTGAATTTGTCGTTTCTTAAATAAAGTATAAGGGACAAGGCAAATAAAAGAAAATTAAAAGGCTGGATAGCATTTCTTTGATAATGCACAGGTTCACGAGAGTGAGTAATCATTTTGCAATTGTGTACAATTTTTTTTTAAATTATAAACTTCTCAAGTAATTAAAACTTACTTTAACATACATTTCCACAAATAATTAGTACAGGCCCTTAAGATGGCGTGGATGGAGTAACAAAACCAGATGTTAATCAAAATAAGAATTTGTATAGTACCGTAACCCGAATAATCACAATAAAAAACGTTGTTGGTAATTTCTCAATTCTGTCACAAGTTGAAATAGGACAACAATAAAATTAAAGCAACTAAATTAAATATGTAAGAACTCTTGTGTTTATATGGATAAGAAAAAATAGTATCTTGCATGGATACGGTATTTCATCCAAATGTAATAAATCAGTATTTACGGTGGTATTTTCGGATATTTATTTCAATCAGAAGTAATAAATAAAAAAGCTTGTAATTAGGTTGATATAGTAGGTTTACCTTAAAAACTAAATTGTATTATTAAACTAAAAATTTTATTTAATGAATTTCGGAATTAAGTCAAAATAAAGTAGAATAAAAGAGGTCTGTTTCTTGTTGGCATGTAAGACCCCTACATGTATACAATTCATGCTAGCAATTTCATTATTAGTGCTGTAATTTCACTTTTAACTTGAATAACACCTTTCTACTGCAATTAACGCCTAATATTATTAATTTGTATGACAGACAGTATTTAGATAACTATTGATACCTAAGTGCATACGTGGAAAA
Source organism: Philaenus spumarius (assembly GCA_018207615.1). NCBI lineage: Eukaryota > Metazoa > Arthropoda > Insecta > Hemiptera > Aphrophoridae > Philaenus > Philaenus spumarius. The sequence continues at coordinate 182,457 of JAGFPH010000605.1, read as the reverse complement.
ATGACTAATATACAATACTGACGGTTGCCGTGGTGATGGTGTTATGACGTTGCTACTAAGTTTAAAGCACTGATGAGGAAACACGCGTTTATATCGGGTGGCATGCTGTTGTTTCGAGTAGACAAGGAAAAGTATCGTGGTGACATTAAAGCCTTTGTGTCTTTACACACAATCATGGAACTGTTAACTGAGTTGGCCTATACATCACATTATGATTTAATGTCAGTATAAACATCACTGCCAGTAATAGCCTACTTATAAATGCATATTAGGTCAGGAAGTTAATATGTTACGAAATGTTACTCGGAGATCTCTAATATAAAAGAAGAATAGTAGGCCTACAAGATCACAAAATCTCCAAAGCATTGAGTGTGAAATAAGACACAGAAAAAAATGTGTGTAAAGGTTACAAATAATGTTGAATTTATAATTTGCCGGGTTAGACAAAATAGGAATGCATAAAGTCTTCAATACAAACCAAAATGTCTCTCTGTATAAGGTAGCATAACGTGTCAAAATTGTATTTTACAGTAGACAAGTTTAAAGGGCGCACAAGTATTTATACTCATTAACTTGCTATCATGGTTCTGAATCACAGTTTAAACTTTGCACTAGATTTTAGAATCAATCCTTTGGACAGCTAAAATAAATTTATATTCTATCAAGAAACAAACAAATCTCTAATGGGATTATATCATAATATTAGTTAATTTTTATTGTGGTTTCAGTTCAAAACAAAACACTCCTTTGTTGTATAACCTTTATTCAGTAGTGAAATAGTTAATCAATATTCTTAATATATTATTACTATCATTAGTTAAGAGTTTATTTCACAATAACTTTATGTCCAATTATAACTTTACAAAACAACCAGAAGAAAAGTTATATTTCAGTATTTCTTACATTTAAAGTCAAGATTCGCTTGTTTGCAATAAAGTAACAATCCAGATCTTAATCTCAGAATCAAATTTCAAAGTCTGCCATAAAATGTAAACATCTCATCCCTCCCCCCCAGATAGGATAAGGATAAAAGGATATCAGAAACATATGTTCCACGCTAAGAAATCTTCCCATAGCAGAAGCACAGACTTCCCTCTGATCGTATTTGCTGCTAGTATCAATATACTACCATTTTATAATTTTGTTTCCTTATTAAATGGTGCAGGAAGTAGTTAAAAATGTGTATACGTCTCTTAAAAATAGAAAACTTTCCATGTCAGAGGCAAAACTTCCTTTGAAAGATTAAATTGTTTGAGGTAAAATCAAACACACAGTATTTAGTAAATCCTTTGAATTTACTGTTAAGCCTTTTAAGTGCCGTCATTGGAGTCACCACCATTGTGAGCGAGACTCAAATGAATTTAAAGAATTTGTGTGCGTGTTTTTTTTTTTTTCATCTTTTAATGGAGTTATATCAAGTACCTTTAGTCAATAGTATAAATTGTTTTAGAATTTTGTATTTTCTCCCTTGATATTTCCAATAGAATTTACCTTTTTGTAATTTTGTTTTACAAAATTGATGGGGAAGAAGTAGAAAAAATATCTTTAAAAAAAGTATGAAAAACTTTCCCATGCTAGAGGAAAAAATCTTTTTTTAAGAGATTAAATTGTTTTATTATTTTGTACTTTCTATATAGATATATTAAATAAAATTTGTTTTTATAATTTTGTAGTGGATGGGAAGTAGTTAAAAGTATCTACACATTTTTTTTATGAAAAAATGTCCCTTGCCAGAGGCAAAACTTCTCTTAAGAGATTAATTAATTATGTTATCATTATGTTAGTATGGAAGAGCAAATGTACTATTTATTTTCAATTGCTTCACTATTAACACAGCAATTTAAACCACAACAATCAATGGCTAGTTATTGTAATTTATAACTCGGAGGTTAGTTATGTTAAATCAGTCTGTGTTCATTTAACCCGTAACACGTGTGTAGTAAGTAAAACGTTCAACTTACCCTTAGCCGTGCTTGGTAAGTGGTAAAAATAGAACACTTAACAATAATATTTGCCAAATTTCAGCTGTCAAGCTCTAAGCGTAGTGTGTAAAATTGATCATTTATTTATAGGGTTGGACCAAATGTTTTGTCCAGAAGTAAGTCACCAAAATCCAAGTTGTTTATATTCTTAGTATCACATAAGAAATAAATGTATTACATTTTAGCTTTAAGGGAGAAATACGAATGAAAATGTATTATTTTTGAGGAAGTTATACTATTTTCGTAACTTAAATAGAAGTAGTCAAAATGAGAGTGCTTTAAATTTAGTATGTATCGTATAGGACTCATGTTGACAAATCGCACCTCTCTATTTATCTTAATGAGAAGTTACAAGAAATATTGTTTTTGTTTAAAGGTAGATTCCCGTTTTCATCCTTTACAAACAAGTAAACTAAATTATATTTATTTACTCTTAAGAAACATATGTCTCAAATTTCTAATCTCTGCTTCACGGTAAAATATAAGAAATAATATATGTTCAAGAGTAGCTATCTCATTTATACTACTTACAAGTATTTAATCTAAATATAATTAGTATAGTTTTCCTATTTATCACTTATGAAGCAACAGTCCTAATTTCAGATTTCTTGCTTTGTGGAAATTAAGTTTAAGTTATTCATTGTATAGCCGTTTTTTTTCATTCGCTAAACCCAAGTAATAGATTTTCCTTTAGTATGAAACTCTTAATAATAAATGTGTTTTAAAATCAGAACTCTATCTTTATGTGAAATCAGTGGTACTTATACATATTGAATATGGGTAGAATATAATATGTGGTGACATGTTTGGTCGCAAGTCATCGAAATGAGAAGAGTTCGCTTGTTTATGAATCATTTAAGAAACAAATATAGGACCTATAATCCCTCCAACTTCAAGGGAATTAATATTTATTGTTTTATTTATTGATCCCACTTTGCTTTTGTTTTACTTTATCTACGTATTTTTACAAAAACAAATTTCCAAAATGTCAGCTCTCTAGTATTAAGGAAAGTAGACGAATTAAGTGTTTACTGGTCAGTAATTTACTTAAAAGTAAGTAATTTAAATAATATGTTAGTCATAGCTTCCTCTTGTACTACCTAATCGCGATGCCAAAATATTATCTCGACGGTTTGGGGCTGCTAAGCTATACAAATCAGGTTTCCATCACTGTTTTGCTTATAAGTCGCGAACGAAGCTGAACATTTTAAATTCTGCTTCGAGGTGTACACCAATGTCTATAAATTTCAGATTTCTGCACTAAGCAGATTAAGGAGCATCTCACATTGATGGACAAGCACTTTCTTTTATAAATACAGATTGATTGTCTGCCCCGATAGATATATACACTGTGAATACGAAGCTCTGTAAAACCCAAACTAATGTGTAAGAACTTCCTAGATTATTAACTCTTAAAACGAAGAGTATGTACTTTTTAAGATTATTCCATACAAATTAATTTTAAAAATCCAATTTATAGAAAATACATTTGCATGGCTAAAACACCATATTAATGCTAAACGATTGAAATGGGTGTCCACAAAGAAATATATATATGAATAATACCAGGACGTTGTGTCTTTTTTGTGTGATAGCAAACTAGATTATAATGTATATACTTTAATAAAAAAAACTCTAATCATACCTTTTGATTTTACAAGTAACTAACATAACCTTTGTTTGAACAAATAATAAAGGTAAGTCTAGCGTAACATCATATTTATTATAAGTCAAATTTAGAATTATTTAACTATTATGTAAGTTCAAAATATATCACGCATATAATGAATAACAAAATTTACGCAGAGTTCCTTGTATGTAATTTACTCTGCAGTACTTACTATGAATTTTTCAATTGCATAGCTAATTCTTTTAAATTAAATTTACTATCAAATTGTACATCGAGCTCTTAGTGCTTACTAAACTATACTTGTTTTCCATAGTTCTAGTCGAGTAATCCTCGAGGGAATTCAGAGTGCGGGCTGTGGTGTGGGATTTAGAGCTATTGTGATTAATAGAAGGAATTCAGGAATTTGTCTCCGTGCATATTGAACAGTACATTGTTTTAGTTTAGCAAGACCTGTTGTTTGATTATTAATATCGTTAATATTTGTTTAAACTTGCATTAAATATATTATTTATTAAATGTTTTTATTATAAGTTTATATTTTGGTGATGATTGTACCACCAGACATCATCATTATGTGCGTAAATGGTGGTTGTGTACTAAACAAACATTTTGAAAATTGTGTAAATAACAACAGAACACATTTTCTCATAATAAAACGTTTAATATTCAAACGCGTTTCGATGGCCAAGTCATCATTATCAACTATGGTTACAGTTATGTTATGAGAAACTGTGTTCTGTTGTTATTTATAGTGTTTTAAACTAAATCAGTTCTAGAAAATTTTATTTTAACTATGTTAAATTTTATTTTATTTTAAAAATGTTTATTTAATGAAATATATTTAGTACAAAATATGGAAAGTTTCTTATTAATTTAGTACCTAGTTGTTATGAATAAAAAATGTATTATTTTAATTCTTGCCAAAAATAAAATTTGTAATTATTATCATACGATGTTTTTAACTATTGTGAGCTATTTTATGTTAAACTATTAACGTTTTAGATACATAATCAGTAAATAAATACAATAAATAATTTTATTTTTTGTTATTGAAAACAAATATGATTGTATGAATCCATAAGAAATTCATATGTTATGAATATTTCATCCAACTTGTTTGATAAAGTAATTAAATTTTTGAGAAGTTGGTCATGAACATCTAAACTATAATTTGTTAATTAGAAACATAGTAAATTATAAATTTGTCTTAAAGACATTTGCTAATAAACCGACGAAACACATGATTTAACTACATGAAAACGGGAAATCACTGATGAGCTTTTGTTACCTACTGATTATACATTTGAAATTTACTCTTTAATGCAAATTGCTAAAAACGAAAGTAAAACTGCCAAAAATAAAGATATATAATCAATGTTCTAGTCGCTCTCAATCGTATTAATGAAATAGCATATGCCAACCTGTGCAAGTCTGCCTCCGCTTACATAGTTCGATATTGCACCATCTGAACCACTACATTGAATGTTGTTGGTACAAATTTGGGGTGATGGTGATGGGAGTAACCTGTAAAGCATTATCAGTGAAGCGTTTTTGTAAATATTATTATTTCTTAAACCATCAACCCTTCAATAGGGGAAGACAGTATTGAACTAGTTTTAACAAGAGTCACTTTAATCAATATTTACCAGATATGTGTGAAAGATCAAATTAAAAAAATTTTCAAATTGATACTTTGTTATGGATCCAAATTGTTTAAATGTTTTCTCGTTACTTAAATTAACCATTTAAGAAGGTTGACCACTTTTCATTCATTGTAGAAACATTCATGATCTTCTTTGGGATCCGAAGCGCCCAATCACAAACTTCTGAGTCGGATATTAATGAGGCCATCAAAATTACGCTTGATTCCACTTTAGAAAGTGACAATAGTTTTACAAATTTTATTTGGAGTTTTTTCAAGTTAAGGTGATTGTAAAAACCTTTAGAATGAAATATATTCGCATAAAATTTGTGAAGACACAAAATTCCTATTCTGTATTAAAAAGAGAAAAATTGTATATGTTTGTTTCTCTATAACAATATAATTTAAAAATCCTGACGTAATCTTTATGGAATTTGTATTTCTACTTTAAGACTAATAGGCACTGTACAATGTACATAGTCTTAAAATAATAATCCAAATTTTGAAATTTATGTGACTCAAAAATATCTAAATTTGTGTAGTTAACTTACTAACCATTTATGACCTTTTTAATAGATTCCTACACCCCCAAAATTTGTATTTTGATTTAAAGGAAGTTTTACTTTTTGCTCATGGACTAAGGGTAAGACTAAACTTAGTCTTTATATATATAGTATATATGTTTTTAACACATCTAACTCACAGATCTAACAAGTGCATAATGTTTGGACAACTTTAGCAGTTATTTAAGTTTGGTAGATTAAGTTTAAGGTGTAACATTTGTCACATGCTAAACTTAACTAAACTTAATTCCTTTCCATCATTAATAATTTGATGTAATTGCAACCACTGTGATGCGTGCGATAGTATGTTCACGTAGTTGATGTTGACGTAATATCAGTTTTATTTCTTTTAAATTTGAGTCACACAATAATAATTATTGCATTGCGAAACTTTGTATTGTTAGTTTTGAAGTTTTAACTTTCTTAGAAAGTTTTAAATCACTTTTTTTAAGATAAAGTTGTTTACGTTTTCCTTACTTTCCATTTTGTAAAATAACTTGTTATGTGTGGGATGTTCTCACAGGTGGGTGAAAATATGTTTGAATATTTGTAAAGTTGTGTCATACCATGTTCCGTAGGAGTTTCAGTTATTCTGCAAATGTCGTGTTTAAGTAAAACTGAGGTTTGTACTGTGTAAAGGGTTTACATTTAGTAACTCACAAATACCAAAGCAATCAAGTTAAAGAAAAATGAAATAACGTCCTAAATAGCAAAGATAATCTCAAACATAGTGAATTCGCTAACTTACCAGTAAGTATAGAGCCGGGTGTTGAGCTGCAGTAGGTCAAGACTCACATCACTCAATCTCTTGTATTACGACCAGCGGATACTTAAACTTGGAACACTAAATTCCCGGAATATTTTTATTACCTGTCAAAATTTTGTTTCAATCAATAGTATCTTCGAAGTCATGTAAACTTAAAGAAATAGTAGTAAGAAATTGCATTTACGTTTTTTCAGGTCGAGTTGTTATATCTAGGCTACATAAATAATAAAACACTCAAAGTAATGTTTGTCTGTCACTTTAAACTCGAAACCATGTATGCTTAATCTTGTTTTTCATTCTCTTGAAGGCAATTTTGGCTATAAAAAATTTTAAATTTGAAAATGTATTGAAATGTATGAAATTTTTCAATAAAGATACAATAATAATAATAACAAATAATACACAAAAATTTAAATGATTAATAAACAAGTCGTACAAAAAGCCAACAAAGACTAACTTTAACAAAATATTACAAAAAATAAAAATTTCTTTTAACTGGAATAACACATAAAAACACCTATATCTACATACATAAACATATTTACACAATACACATTTACATAGTATTAACACCTTTTGAGTTTAATTTCATACGAAGATACATTTTCAGCTCAGTGTTTATTCAAAATTGTTTACTTATGCATACTATAAACAAGACAATTTTAGTTCGACATATTTGGCTCAATTTCATTTAGTGAAACAGTTGTTAATGATTTAATCACACACTAACTGGAAGAAAAAATATTTTTTAAATTGATGTAGTAGTTACCAATGTTTATTATTTACATTTTTTACAAAAACATTTTTAACATATAGTGACAAAGTTCCGAAAATGTTTTGCAGGAAACTAATTCCTGTTCAAATAAACCTCGAGATCAAAACCAATAAAATGTGCAGTAAAATATTACTATTTTTATAAAACTTAAAATAAATTATAAAAGTAAAAAAAGAACAAATATAAATGATTTAGAATTATTTAGCACAAAATTACTCTTAGGAATGTACTTTATAAACTAACTTTTACATAAATATCAGTACAAAGCTTCAATTACGGTCGAGAAGCAGAACTTTCGTTTTATCTTTTTACAAGTTTATTTAAAACAAGTCTTACAGTTTTAACTTTTTATTTAAATTCGTTGAGATTCTTCGTCTAGAAGTATTTAATGTAAAATAATAAAGTTAACATGTCGACACTCTCTGCAAGATTTGTGTACTACTTTACCTTTAAATTTACTAATATTCTATGTTTATTCGATACTTTAAGTATTTTATTCCAATCATTATAAGGCAGTTTTTCCTCAAACGTTTAACAGCTAACCAATTGCGTTAGACTTGAGAAATAGTTTGTAGATGAGAATGCCACCTTCGGAAACGACGATTTATATTGAGGAATTATTGAAATAACCACAAACGTGGAACATTTGACAATTTTGTTTTTTAGCTTATAGTTTGTAAATCATTGGATGGAACGCTATATTTTCATTGGAAAAGTTGTAGTAAATTTAAAGACCTTTAAAACGAGACTTTGTAAGTCTTGATCGATGTATTTTTTACTGAGAAAAATTAAATACCACGGAAAATTTAATTTTGTTCAAATTAATTTTGCATATAAACTGTTTAAACAATTTGGAGCGTTATTAAAAAAAATATACATATAAATTAATAAAATTTTTACCGCCTTTTTAAATTTGTCTAACGGATTCTGAACTTAGAGTTAACCAGTAAATTAACCAGCGAGGAAGAAGTTCCCCATCAACTCTACTTGAAGACAGGGTGCACCTTGTGCTTGGTTAATATACATGTGATAAACAGCATTTTACACAATTCCATAACTTTCAAAATGTAACATTAAAAATTTTTAAAAAAATATATAATTTCCGTGATTTTTATTTTCCTCGGTCAAAAATGCATCGATCAAGACTTACAAAGTCTCATTTAAAAGGTTTTTTCTAAAGAACTGTAACAATTGGTTTATGTTATAGCTTATAGTTTTAACTTAAAACATAAATAATATGATTATTTATTTGGTTTGTTTAAGACCAACTCAAATAAGGAATAAATTGGTGAACACAAGCACGCTTTAGTTACACTATTTGAGCAGTTTTTACTTTCGTTGACTGGAATAAATTTTTTTAATATTTATTACGTATTTTATTTTTGTATAATATCACATGTGTACAATCTTGAAAAAATAAATGTATTAATTTTCTAGTTTATTCGAAATTACATTTGGAAGTGTACAATTTATGAAAAAAATCATAAGTTTATAACATATTCCGAATTCATAAAATATTGACAAAATTATATAAAACATATTTTTGTTTATAGGAAAACCGTAATATCGTTTTAAAGAATCACCTAAATTTATAGAATCTCAAATTTCTTAAGATGTCAAAATTCAAAACAAATCAAATTCAGGCTATTTTAAATTGTTTTATTGAGGTGATACTTTTATGCGAAAAATCATTTTGGTCTCACATCCTGCATAAAATAAAACAATTAGTTCCTCCTAAACCTGTAATAAAATAAGCAACACAAATAACAATGAATACAATATATTATATGTTTAAACGACATCAACAATAAACACATTAATAAACACATTTATTTAAAGGCAACACTTAAAAAAACAACAGTACCAAAACTTAGTTAAACAGATCTATATTATATCAGTAGACCCGTTACTATTACACACACAATAAAACTGCGCATACTGTATTTTAATTTGTAAAAAGAGTAAAAGGTTTATTTGATAAACATAACCAAAGTATAGAACCTTCAATAGGTTCATTGATCTCTTCTTGGCCATTGGAGTTTTATATTTTTCAATTGTTGTTACACTAACCTGAATTTCCCTTCGTCGAATTAAATTAACCATTAGTTAAACATATTTTAAGTCAACCTATAGTTTAAAATATGTTTAAATGATTTATATTGAGACATGTTATGAAAGTAAAATTTTACAATGTTTAATAAAATATTTACCTCAAAACAAATGTTAGCTTACAATCGAGCTCAGTTTTAAAGTATATATTTGAACAAGCACATGAATAGACACATAAAGTTCCAACATCTCCTGTCTGGTGAAAACAGGCCACTCTTCCTGTATGGCGAGTCTTTCCGCTTTTATCAGTTTAAAGGCCTGGTCTGTGTTTTCAGTTTAACATTTGCTAAAAGACGTTATTTATCAACGTTAAACAATACTTTTCTCCGTAAAACAACACCACTAAGTGCTTGTGGAGAAATTATCTATTTGCACTGCTCGTGAACGTAAAACAATAAATAAATTGTGTTGCATCTACAAATAAACCTGTTGTGTCTTCTATATTTATTTTAACTTTTTAAAGTAAGTAATGATTTGAGTTTTCAATTGCTGTTTCAATAACTTGGAGAGATGAAAACATTATGTAACAACAAAATGCAAACAAAACCGACACGAAAGTAATATATCTTATCAAAACTAAAAGCAAATACATAATTCTGTATTTATGTGGTATCTAATATTGTAAAATTTAATCTATAGTAATCCAATGTATTGAGTATTGACCTTTCTGTTAGTCATTCTGTGTTACATTTCAAGGCAAGGTTTTAAAGACTGAGATCGATACTTGCGTTTAGGAAACAATACCGAGACTCGAGACAACACCTTCAGCCTTGTGAAAATACAAAACAGTTTTCTAGAAACTAAATCAGTACCACAGAATTTTTTAATACCAGACTGTCACTCGAAAGTATAGTGGTGAACATTTTCAAATAAAGTGTCGTAATTATTTAGGTAGCAACTATTGTAACACAAATATTTAAATTTATTTAGTTTGATAGTGCGTGTCAATCGGGAAAACATTTCTATTGATAAATTGTTTTAGCACTTTCTTCCATTTTCCAGGAGAAACTACGGTAATCATCAAAACATTTATTCTAATAGCTTAAAACACTGATAGCTTGCACTAGAGTTGACTTATCAAAATTGTTGGGGGCGCATCCAGAAAATTTGCAAAAGCAGTGTTGCTTTTAGATTGTCATTGTTGGTGGGCGTTTTGAGTATGAAATATATCTAAATTGCTGCAAGAATGAATGTATATAGAATTCCCTCTGAAATTGTTTAACATTTTCCATTAAGAAGTCAAATATAAGTAAGTACGTTATTTCGATATCCCACTTGAGCATAAAATGATTTAAAATCTTAAGAACAAATTTGTAATTAAAACAAGTAAAATGTTTACTCAAATTTGATTTGACCAAGAAAAATCTTATAAACTGACAAAAATAGACTTTTACGACAGCATAAGTAGCATTTAAGGTCTATATTATTTATTTAATTAAAATCAAATAAATAATAAAAACACTACTACAATAATACAGTTCCTCCGTCCTATTAAAAATCATCTATATGTCTCAATAACTAAAATGCCTAGAATAATACAATTTTGCATTATGTAACTCAAAAGAATATATTTTTTGTTTTTAATAATTCAGTAGTTTATTTAAATTCTATTTATTATTTTCCAATTATTCGAGGATACAATAAATAAATAAAGAAGTATCATCTTAAAATAAAATGTTATTTTATTTTGCATCCAATCCTCAATTTAAACATATTGATTTCGGTCATATAAATCATTTGAATGTTTGTAGTTAAAACAACGTAAATCTTTTAATGGATTATGATACTGTTGATACACATAAAAACTACTAATAAACAAATAATAATACTATAAATAGGGAAGTGGTAAATCATAGTAGGGATGGTAATGTAAATGTATAACTGCTGTTTACGGCTATAAACCAACTAAACGTTTGTAGTTATGACAACGTAAATCACTTATTAGTTTAAGATTATGTTGATAAATATAACTATTTATTAATAAATAGTAGGAAAAGGGATACAAGAAAGAATAGAGATGTTAATTTTAACAGCTGATTATAATTAATATTTAACAGAGCAACACAAAACCCTACCTATGAAGAATATTTTTACATCTTCACTTAAAATTACTGCTAACATTTCAAAACTTTTGAGCGAGACCATCTAGCCTAGTAATCAAATATAGTATTAATGTTTTATAAATATGTAAATGAACTGAAATAAAATAATGTATCTTGATATTTTATGTTAACAAATGTATTTATTAAAAATTAAATTCTTACAAAAATTAAGTAAGAGATATAATTTACTCTCTTCTTCTTTGTAATGTTCGTAATTTGAATACTGTGAAAATTAGTTTTATATTTTATAAACATAAACAAACGAACATAATATGTAAAGTACGGAATTACAAAATAAAATTAGAATAAACCGAGAGTAGATATTAGCAGTGGGTTTCTGTTGATAATAGATTCACAATTGATTTTAGGTTTAACAGAAATTATTCTTATTCTCTAGGTCTACATTAATTTTATATGTTTTAAAATTAGAATACATTTTATTCCGTTTTTTCTTTTAAATTAAATCATCTTGCGATTTAAAATATTAGGGTTCTCAGCCCCTAGAACAAAGACATTGAGAGAAGGCATGCGCCTTCTTAAACCCAAAGGTCCTACGCTGTATATAAGCTGTACAATCGTTCAATCGCGGTTTGATCATTAAAAAGACGAACCACAAGAAATAAATCCCAATCAACATTCAAATAAATAGTATTTTATTTGTATAGTTACATTAATTATAGTATTTTTATTTGTATAGTTATAGTAATTATAGTATTTGTATTTGTATAGTTATAGTAAATATAGTATTTGTATTTGTATAGTTATAGTAATTATAGTATTTTTATTTGTATAGTTATA
>JAGFPH010000605.1:135564-149953 GCA_018207615.1 Philaenus spumarius | reverse complement strand
TTTTTAACATATCTTCCAGATTTCTCAACCAATCAATATAAACCTGTACATTTTCTTTTTGTGCTTTAAAAACTGCGTAGAATGATTTTTTTTAAATGAAAATCGAACGACGCATTCAAAAGTTATCGTTGTTTAAAAATTCACAAATTTTCGTTTTTTGGTATTTTTTTAACATATCTTCCAGATTTCTCAACCAATCAATATAAACCTGTGCATTTTCTTTTTTTGCTTTAAAAACTGCGTAGAATGCTTTTTTGAAAATGAAAATCGGACGACGCATTCAAAAGTTATCGTTGTTTAAAAATTCACAAATTTTCTTTTTTTGGTATTTTAACAAATAAACTCATTTTTAAGCGTTTAAAATTCAAACTAAGCTGGAAGTTCTACGGTTGGCCTGCACGGTCAACCAATTTCCAGATTTTTTCTTTAGAGAACATGGTGAAAGTGGTCAACTTATAATGATAGGCCGTCAGTGTAGCCGATGTCGCCCGCATCGCCTATCCACGTAGAACACAATAATCTACCTAATGCTTGTGTCGCTGGTGTCGCTCTTGTCGCTGGTGTCGCGTCGCTCTTGTCGCCCACGTAGGAATCGTCGGTGTAAAGGTCATGAGTGGTATAGATGAGGACTGATACTTTACTTATGGTGTGTAGAAGGAATAATTTGTTTCTTTAAATTGTATGATATATGAATGTGACCATGAAAGTTGTTTATAGGTAGTTTATTCTTTTATCTCAATACATAAGTTTCATAACATTGTTTAAAGGTTGTATTTATTACTTTTTTTTACTTCATGTTCATTTGGGATTTTTTGTTTTAAATTTCCGTGTGATTTTATGAACGTTTATCTTTTTCTTAATCGTATTTTTTTTTTATATAGATAAATTATGCTTTTTTTAGTCTTAAGTTTTATGTATATTATATCGATTGTAATGTTGCATGTACAAATGTCAGTTGTGTTTGGGTTAAGTGGAAGAGAGAGATTCGCGTTTTTTCTGTGTACATCTCTTGACTCAGACATGGAGATGGGTGCAAAGTATATTTTTAACTAATGAGATAGTATACAAATTGACCCCTTATTATTATACATTGAGCAGCATTTGCTACTTAAAACAAGTATAACACACGTATAAAACATGGCCCACACTGAATACAATAATTCAAAAAAACATCTTTCAGTCTGAAGTAACAGACAATATATACATTGCCTAAACGTCCATCTTGTGTTCAATAGATATTTATTTCCTTCGATAACATGTTTCTTATCAATCAGACTTTTTACGGTTCTTTCTAGATTTTGACAGTGATAAAGTGAAAAACAATAACATTCGTCAAGAAAAAATATTCCAATTAAGAAACAAACTGAATAAAATAAAAGTAATAAACAGAGAAAGTGTGCTGGATATAATCCGACTTTTATCAAGCTGTAATTATAAAAAAATAAGGCAAGTGATACCAAAGGAGGGGCTGTTTGCGTATAATCGTCCCGAGTAGACTCGTTTACTTTTAATTTAGGGTTGCGGCCGGTTGAGAGTTTTTAGTAATAATTAGAACCTTAATTAAAAACGTGACTGTTTTCCAAAAATGAAGACTATGGTGATTTACTTTGCACATTAGGGTTAGTCATTGGATAAATGATCATCTGTATGAAAGATACTATATTTTATCAATTATAATGGTGTAGGTGTTACGTTCAACAAGTAATTTTAATTAGAAGGCTAATTTCCAAGTCAAGTTATATTTAAAAATTGTAATACAAATAACATCTACTACCAAAGCAAGTGAAATAACTACATTGTTTATTTACATTTCGATAATATTGTTCTCATCTTTGTAGGTTGAATCAAGATTCTTCGAAGATTATAAAACTGTGGGTGGTATATGTTTTTTTTTTTCAATGCTGATCATATGTTTAAAAAGAAAGAAGAAGTAAAAAAAACAAATTCCTAGCTACAACTTTTTTAGAATAATAGATCCTCATGTAACTAACTACAGTTTAGAATATTTTGCATTATTATTTCACATATCTATATGTGTTTATTTTATACAGGTCAACAAACTATAGTATCCCTTTTTTGTTATTTCGAATTAATATCTGAAAACAAAGTTTGATCAAAGTTATTTCAGTTGAGAAATTTGGTAGGGTCTATCTTCTGTATATTCATACAAAAGGTGCTCCAAAATATAGATATGATATAAGTAGATACATATGTTTGCCTCTGAGGCGATATACCTGAATAAATCAAATATATTTTTTACCACATTTGAAGGGTTTTGAAACCAATTTGTTTAGAGAAACAAGAACAATATATTTCTAGATTAGAGCCTGTTAAACTTATTAAATACTAATATTCTTTTTAAAGTTTCAAATAATTTTAAAGTAATAATATTTTATATCTGTTTACAAATTATTTAACATTATTACATATCCTGCAAACTTCTGCATTATAACTTTTTGTTTAGTATCAAAAAAAAAAAATCAAATCAAACAGAAAGAATTTATAAAACCAAGTACAAACAGCATCGTTATTTAAGACGTAATGCCTTTGGCCATAGCGAAGGACGCGTTTGTATTAAAATAAATGTCCTTGCTAACGATACATTCCCATCGGAAAAGTGAAGATTTATGATACACCCTTAAGGAATATTTGTTATATCCGATATCTAGCAAAACCATATATATAATAAAATAGAATGTATGGTTTAAATATAAACTAAATAAGTTTCAGACAAGAATGG
Source organism: Philaenus spumarius (assembly GCA_018207615.1). Taxonomy (NCBI): domain Eukaryota; kingdom Metazoa; phylum Arthropoda; class Insecta; order Hemiptera; family Aphrophoridae; genus Philaenus; species Philaenus spumarius. Next base: position 147,213 of record JAGFPH010000605.1, on the reverse strand, counting down.
CAAACTGGAAGAATAATCTCTTTCATCCATGAAAGTTATTAAACAATACCGATACTGAACTCAATGGATAGGATAAATAGTATGAATAAAAACGTGATATAAGCTAATACTGTCAAACAGTATTAGCTTATATACGGATTGTTAGCTTGTATATGACCGTAATTATCATTATTAACTTGCATTTTGTTTTTCTTCAGTGTATTCCGCAGGCCAAAAAAGAGGTAATTTTTTGCAACTGCTATATCTATCTGGCACAACCAAACACAGACCTACTCCATTAAATACAATTCAGTTCTGTACTTATTATTTTTAAACTATGTTTCATAAAATCTTACTATCCCTGATAAAAAATACTACTAGCATAAAAGCAATATATTTTAAAGCCACTTAATACATAACGGTAACCTTTTAATAACTGTGGCCTTAATGTTCTATAAAACTAACATATATCTTTCATTGTTTAATACATATTATGTTCATTTATTACACTTCCATTAAATTTTAATGTTGCCATATACATTCTAAGGTTTTAATATCTCATTAAACTATGTCGTTGTTATCCAATTATTTATTGAATTAATGAGGTTTTTATCATCTCTAATATTTCGTTTACTTGTAATTTTTTTTATATTAGAGTATTGTTAAAACTTTATTGGAAAATAATGTAAAATAAGCAACATATCAACAAATTGAAATGAAACGTGAACTGTAATTAATCAATATTTCTTTTATTCATATATATACTTAAAAACATTTTAATATAACTATATAGATCAATACCAAAAAACTTTCCTATTGTGAACTGAGCTGAACGTTTTAGTTTTCAAATGTTTACTTTTTTATTACTTACCAAAACGTATTACTTATTTCTGTCGTAAAGCGAAACTATTTTATCATCACATAAAACCTGCTGCAAGTGTCGTAAATCTGCAATGTAGCCCTAAATGTGCCAATGATTTTATTGCCACTTTAGTAAACACAATTTATTTAGTGATAGTTAATTACCGTTTAGAGATCATTAATTAGTTATTATAAATTAAAGTTATTTAACTAGGCAGGCAGCTTAAATCATATTGCCAATTTACTTTATTCAAAAGTATCGACGGTTACGCAAGTTAAAAAAACCCCAAGCTGTTTTAAACTGATAAAAATTAAGCTAATTAACCAGTTGTAAGCATTATTAATACACATTGGATACGTACATGAAACATTAAAGTTTAAAACCAAAAATGTTAAATGTCTCCCTTTAGAAAAAACAGTAATAAGTTTTTAATGAAAAGATTATATCAACGACAGAAATTAAATGGTTTAAAACTGATGGGTTAGTTAAACACAGAGTAAACAATTTATGTATATAAGACTTTCTGTTGTTATCACAAACAAAATAGATTATAGAATAAAATTTGGTTTTATCGGATTCTTTCTAATCTTAATGGATTTATAACTTTACTTTATAATGTGTTTTGTAATTGTTACCTGATGTATAAAATAATTCGACCACGCAGCTGAACCGCTGACGTGAGTTGAGCGAATTTCCAAAATTAAATTTATATATGCTTTTGGGTTTCAAACAACTATTTGGCAAATTGATCTATTCACGAAAATGCTGCCAGCGTGTACCAAATATATTGCCATCGGTCACCACGGTAAAAGCCGTTGATTTAATTATTTTTAAGGTCGCGTAAAAAAACAAAATGTGCAGAATTATTTCGTATGTCTAGAAAACATCAAAAAAATGTTTGTTATTCTAGTACGAAAAATCTCAAAAAATTGTTAGCCTACTTCCGGTCAAAAATTTGGTCTACTTCCTGTCAATTTTTTTGGCTAACGAACTCGTCCAAACGACTTAAAAAACCAACCTGTTTACCAAATTTGGTCAAAATCGGATGTAAAATGCGTCCGTTAGAGTGCGCACACATACATACATATATATGATTTTTAATGACACCCCAAAACGTGTTCTGGGGACCATGATCGGTGCTCATTTGCTACTACCGACCTTGGGTCTTACCATAAGGGCCACTGCAATAGCTCATTTTTCCTATGGAAATTCGCTAATAAATTCTTCGCTCATAAAATAAAATAGCTTTCTAATATAGTTCCAAACCTTCGATTTTATTCTCAATAAGTAAAGGTATTTTCAAAATAGTTGTACACAAAATTTTAAAAGTTCAAGCATTCCTGAAAAGTTAATATCATATATTTTAAAGGTTTAGTCATAATTTCATGTATAAGATTATACCATTGTATTTGGAATACATGATCTATGATTATACTTAATAAATCTGGATATATAAAAGGAGAAGTCATAACTGACTGACTTATTCACAATCAAAGTAAAGCAAGAACTACTTAAGAAAAAAATTAGAAAATTTGAAGGTACATTCTTAGACACACACTAATAAAGGAATTTGCTAAATTTTAACTTTAAAGCATAAAAATATCGGAAGTACGACGGTTTACTTCCCGCCCTGTAACAGATAAAACAGCTGATTCAGATGAAAGGTTTAGACACACATGTTGAATGCATTTACATTCATTGGCATAGCAACCGACTTAGAAAATTTAGAATTAGTTAATTTTCTTCACAAATTACAGCTTTTTTAGGATAGGTTAACTAAATAAAATCATACTCTAACAAAAACTCTGCGAAAAAGGCTTACTGTATTATAATTCTACATAGTATAGATAAAACAGCTTATTCTGATCAGAAGCGTTATTCAATTTTAGGTTATGCCTACACTGAACTTGAAATTGTTGAGAGGTGGTAGTTAGATACTACATAATGGAGACTGTAGGCCTAACTCAAATATTTTTTCAAAAACCACTAAAGTTTATTTTATTTATTATTTTTTTCTGAAATCTACTGATTAGTTTAGTATACAAATTTTCTAAATGCAATATTTTATTGTAGTATATATAGAATATATTCAACCAAACATTATGCTAATATATTTCTTCCTTCATGGTCTAGTTTTAATCTATGTTAGGTCCAGACAATTCTTAGTAATGGTGTTTCATTTTATTAAATCTTTAAAACAACGCCACGTATTTTCTAACAAATATCGAAGTTTTCTTGTTATAGAGATCATATATCAAGTTTCACTGCTGTGATCGCAACCATCAATATTCTTAAGACCAAGTTTGAACTCTTGTCTCAAAATATTTCTTCCGAATAGACATTGGTAGTTACGTCAAAACAAAGTAACACATTTTGTGAATTTATCTTTAAATTGGTATGTCTGATGTTATCGAATATTATTCGATTCAGCAACTTTGTACTTTGTATATATTTATGCATGGAATTCTGTCAATATAAAAGTAATTTAAGTAATACTTGTAAGCCTTTGGTTTACTTTTTTGCTTAGTTGTTAAATGGTATTAAATAGTGTCTCACGTATTTTTCAATAGAACTTATATTACTAATTATTATGTTCATATAATATAATGCAAATCGTGTTAGTGTGTGCTGTTTACTTTTTCTATCCTCTATAACGTACTAGACGATCATCCAATATTAAGTAAAACAAATCTTATTAACCTAAACTAGTCATTTAGTTGGGTAATTTTAATTTTATATTTGGTATATTTACAATAATTATATGATTGTAAATGTCCATTATTTGCAAATTATTTTCAGAAAATAAACAAATAGTGTGTATACAAATGATGTTTCCAGCCCCTCATTAATAGTATCGAATCTCAAAATATAAACTGGTTCTCACTTCGTTTGATATTTCTTACATGTAAGTGTAACAAGTCCCTAACTTAATGAATCTTTCTAACACAATGTTATGAAATTATTTTATTAATCGATGGAAAATAGAACTGCTTTATTCGGTAATAAATGTTTATAAGGACAATTTAGTAAGTTGTCACAAATGTTTCTTGTCATGCATATATGCATATATTTTGTGCCATTGAACTGGGCCATTGAAATCAAACTTGTTAGGAAAGTAATTTTATTGGCAAAATCTATAAACACCGTCGAACAACAAGTAGTACAAAAACATTGTTAGCCTAAACGGTTAGTTGGCAGAACTACATAAACATAGTTAATAAGTGACTGACAACATAGTTAAACAGAAACGCTGATATTATTATTGCTTTAAACCACAACAGTATTGTTTTTTGTTTCAAGATCATTGACATTATATATTATAATCAATTCCAAGTAAATCCTCATCAAACCTAGCTTCGTTAATAAACTGATTTGTTTGTTACCTATACTTATAAATACGATAAATACTCTAGAATAAGTAAATAAGCTGACTCCGTTATACTTCGCACATCGACTCAATACCAAATGTAATAGATATATTACACAGATATCTCCAAAGTGAAAAGTGTTCGAGTCAATAATAAGCTTTCTGATTTCCACATTGAACGACTACTCCACAAGAAGTAGAATACTCTCTTCACCCTTCGTCTTCAACTGTTAACTTATCATCAGATCTCAGTTGAGGGTCACGTGGAGTTGTATATCATGTTATTTTTACAGAGTTTAGAGTAACACTTTTGAGCATAGCAGTAGGCTCTCTATGTATATGACGTTGTATCTGTGTCTAAAGCTAATATTTTAGTGATCGCTTCCGCAGCATAGAAGAACTGGCACAGGTAGTTCACCATAACACGTAAAATATGTTAAGTTTAAAGATTTACCCACATATTAACCACTGAACAATGAAATATTTTTTTAAATCTGAAATGGAACTAGACAACTCACAATTCTGTAAAAGAAGAGAAACTTAAACTCGCCTAATCTGTATATTAAATTGTAATGTTCGTGACCATCTTACACTTAATTTCATAAGTGAGTTACGTAGTAATTTATATTAGTTTGGAATTCAATATAACACACAGTATTTATAAAACTCATTTTATGCTGTTCTGTCCACAGTTAAAAAGTTTGCATTTTCGTTACCTCTTTAAATTTGAAGTTATTCCCTAGTTTTTATTTTATGTTGAATTGAAGCCCCAAAAATGTAGAAATTAGTTGAATAAGTTCACATACGTGAACAAGATAATAAATGACTCTTACTAATTTGAGAATCGTAGCTCGATATAGATATTAAAACATATAAAATATTTTTATTTTACAGGAGAAAGCAGTGGCCGTGCCAGTAACGGTGAAAATGGAATTCGGTCAAACGGAATAAATTCTGGTAAGAATGTAAAATATTTATAGGTTTTCTTGAATTTTTTGTATAATATAAATATTACAGTGATTGTATTCTAAAAAAAAGTATACTTTCAAAATTTGTATATAAATAAATATGTATGACATTTTTTTTATGAAACTTGCTGACAATACTGTTAGTTTAAAAGCTATAGGAGAATAATAATTTCAATCGCTCTGCGTGTATTTGTGTACACAAGTAACATGATCCACACGAACTCGACTTCAACAGTTCTCGAGGAAGGGCTGCTATGTTATTATAAGATCGTACAACATATATGTTTTATATCGTTCATAGTAAAATTCTATCCATCTACATCATAATATTATAATTATAGACTTAACAGATTGGTACAAAAACCAACTTTACAATTTATTATAAAAGTTATAGCCATGGAGTTGTTTGTTAGAAATATGAATACTGTCATATTATACCTCACTGCTCTCCTTCCCTAGCGACGTAAAATTGTGATTGAAATTTCCTCGTTGAATGACTTCACAAAACAAGCTGGAACAGTAAACAATTCTCACAACACAAATATATTTCACACACCTTTACTTGTTATTTATTTTCTGTAATATTTTATTTTTCAACATAGCAAATATTTAATAATTTGTTTGTGTTTAGTTCGTGATGTGTTTGTGTAAAGTGTTATGTAAATTTTGACGAAGTTTGGTTGCACGGAAAGCAAAGTGTTAACAAAACCAGCCATAAACAAAAAAAATAGGAACTGACGTTTATTAAAGGTACTTAAATTAAGTTGTCAATCAAATATTAAATACATTTCTTTTAATTCATAACTGGTTTTATGTTTATATATTTTTATAAATTATATAATCACTTAATGTTCATATTGCGAACTACTTTCTAAAATAAACTAATTAAATGACTTCAGATATGTTTAATGTAGACTTGTCAATAATAGATTTTTTAAATAAATTATTGGATCTCTGTTTCTGTCTGTCTCCCAGTGGTTAGACGCAATATGATTTCAATGCCGCGACGGTTCCCAGACTTAAATTACATTACCTTAGCCTAATCTGAGTCTGATTTATTTTTTCCATCCATAAAAACAGGTTACTCATTCAAAAATAATTTTAATAATAACTAAACTTAAACAATAATAATACATGTTGAAATTCGACCTGAATTAACAATACAAAACTAGAGTTCCATACATATTTATTTGTATGTGAAAATTAATTCATGTTTAATCACTACTTGATATTATAATCGTAGCTTAAAACATAATAACTTTTCCATTTATCTACAATGTTGCAGTTTACTGCAACCAGGCCAAAAACTTAAATATAAGAATATGTTTTCGCTTATCCACATGAGTTTTTAGATTTTCCAACATTTTGAAATAGATAAAAAAATATATATTAACGTTCATGACATTAAATAGACACCCCTTTTAAGTTTATGCTTGGTTTTTAACCTTTTCTGGAATATTATGTGGCTATTCTGCTATGATTTTCCGATTTTCCATGTAATTTTAAAATAAGTAAACTAAAACTTTTATAGGTTTAGCAATTATTCATGGGCATTTAGTAATTTATTGCTGAGTTAAAAACTTTTTTTTCATCTAAATGTTTTAAAATTGCATTGTAAGATAGTTGTGATAGTTGAAAAACTAAGCTTGGAATTTATTTGAATCGTTTTTTAATTACGTGTTTGCTTGGAAAACTAACGAAGATATTCGAAATATTTAAGGGAATGTAATGGCACCTCGTTCAGTCAGAAAGGTACATGATTCTGAGCAAAGTGAATTCCAATGCTTTGTATGACGCATACTTCGGGGCGAGAGGTGAAGCGGACAATGTTTATTTCCCTGGGGTAAGTACGGGGATACTAAACAGCGAGTGCTTTTAATCCGATAAAATGTTACACTAAGTGATACCCCTTCCCTTCCCTTCCCTTCCCTTCCCTTCCCTTCTCTTTCAAACTGTCAATACCAGAGTCCAGTTTAAACTCGGCTTATATTAGTATTCTGTAGCCCATCTAGAAGTTGTATGACAGATTTAATTTAAAAAAATTTTAAACTCATAAATTTCTTTAAAGGTATTTACAACATTATTCAACAACAAACAATAATTACTTTTGATGAATAAGAGGTAGGGCCTACATGTTTGTATTTCTTAGATAGAAAATTTCCATTTTGATTAAACAACGGTACTTGATCATTTGTTCCTGGTTTCCTGTCAATTGAACACCCGGAATAAATTACTACTTGCAACGTCACTTGCCCTCTTTTTCAACGTCAAAAACAGCACAATCATCTATTACCCACAATGACACGGCAGCTCTATTTCCTCTGTACTTTTGAAAATATCGAGGTATAAAGGTATTCTTAAAATATACTGTTATTAATGTAATGTTAGTTACTCGTTGATTCAAGGAAACCCTGAAAGTTTAGATGTATACTTTATTTTTGATTAGATTTTAATAATCTGTATGACGATAATTGGTATTTTGTGTTACTAAGTAAAACCGCACTGAGTAACCGAATAAAAAAACATACATGAGTTTATTTTGTTTCGAAATTTGTATGTTAAGTTGTAGTAAAATTTTAATGATTTAATATTTCATTAACCAATATTTAAATCTACCAGAAATAAGCCAACATTTTTACGTTTTACGTAATTGTTAAATAACAGGCCTATATATTACAAAACGTAACATAATTCAGACTTTTATAAATCAGAATTTTTCAAATACAGTAATATGTTATACAATTAGTTTTAAAAACGATGAAAACGTGTTGTAATACAAAAGAAACATATTTTCTTTTCTTTATTCTTCCAAAAATATATTTTATTTTTGTATTTTTATTTTTAACACTCTTATATTACCTTGACTTGTAATAAACTAATTTCATTTCTTAAACTTCAATTCTTAGAAATATTCATATTTTAAACATACTAGATTTCCTCTTTATCTGACAGATAAGTTTCTTTTTAGTTCTAGCGACAAGGTACCAGGATGTACGTATTTTATTATTTATTCTAAAGCATAGACCTGGAATCAACAAATTGATTGCTGTGACACCTTCCAAGCTTTGGACCTCTTTATCAGAAAGTATCAAAAACATCGATGGTACTATCGAGTTCATAAAGACGAGGTTTTTTTGCAGTTTGCTTTGAGTAGACTGATGAGACATCAGGGTAGTTTAGGTGACTAGGAGTAATAGTGTTTGGCGTTTGTTATTTACAATTTCAGTTATTTTCTAATATTTTGTTGTTGTTTTTTTATGAGTATGATTTTAATTTTGCTATTATTTAGTTGTTGTTTATATAAAGTGTGTGTTATTATTTTATTTTGAATTATTTCATCTTATTTCGTTTTGTATTCGTTCATATTTTTTATTTTTATTTTTTAAGTTTTTATGCATTTTGTTGTTTTTGTTGTTGAGGTTAATTGGGAGAGCCAAAATAAGCCAATAAATAAATAGAATCAAAATCTTGTAAGCAGCTTTTAGTCTACATTTACTTAACCCATTGAATTGAAACTTAGACAGTTGTGTAATTCTCATGGCAATGAGCATTTATGGAAATTAACGTTGAATATTAAAGATGGCGACGGCCATATGGTGGAAGAATGTTGGAATAAAGGCGTTGAGTAGATAAATAGAATACTCTAAAATATTGTATATTAAATAAAAAATAAAACAGATAGGCAATTTGCAACACGGTTATCGTTTTTCCGGGCAATACATTTTTTAAATTACACATAAGGAAGAGTAAATATTACGCTCGTTTAAAATCGTGTTTTTTTAATAGCTTTTCTACGTGAACGTTATCTTGTTATTCAAACATAAGGTTACACTTTGTGATATATTTGTTATTAACTGCTGCTTTCGAACTTTGCCAAGACTTTCATAATATATTGACTTTTAGTTTCTCACGTAGTGTAAATGTTGGTTGTACACAGTCGATAAAGAATCTCTCTTTTATTGAAAATGTTGGCAAATATAAACTGTATTTGAATATCTTTCAACGATCGCTGCCAATCAATCTATGATCGTGAATACATTTTTCAAGCAGAACTAAAATGTCATTCAGTTGCCTCGAACAACTAAAACCACTAAATAGGCGTAGTAATAAGTTATGACTAATAATTATATCTTGATATTGCTTATCGAATTATAAAATTAACTTCAACTAATTAACCAACAAATGCGTCAGTTCCTTTATTTTTCTGCTTGTATTACTTATTGGGCAAAATTATATAAACAGAAGAGATTTCTTTTTAAAACATTCATAACAACAGTGAATTTCTATTGTTACGGAAAATACAGTTTTAATTAATGTAGCTAATTAATAGTTTCTAAACTTTTTAATTGCGATTATTTCACTTTACTTGGTGTAAAATCTTTGTTAATAAATGTATATAGTTCCAGACAACTTTAATTTTATTGCAATAAGTTTTACTCTACCCTGATTGTTATTTAATTAAAGTCTTAACTTCCGAAATAGTAAAGATTTTTGTTTTTAAATCCATTATGACATTAATTATTTTTGTCTACTAATTAATTTTAAGACTTTTTATTGTTTAATTTTATTGTAATGCCTTTATATATTGAATCAATTAACACATGCTGTACAAATTATTGAAAGTTTACCAGTTTACAATAATCAGAAACTTGTTAATGATTAATTAGTTAGTCATAGTTATTAGTTCTTAAATTACTAAAGTGTTCTATGTAAAAAAATGTCTTCTGAAAAATCGAATCTTGTTTAGTACTTAAATTATTTTATTTATTTATTTTTAGGGGCATTTTATTGTTACACACAATTTTATATAAAGATTGTCACACAACAATACGGTATTGGAAAGCGTTTGAAAAAATATCTTAATTAAAAAGTAATTTTCTAAAGTATTCAAAATACGAGTACATATATTCCATTTCCCCTTTTTTACAAAGGTAGAAAAATATTATGAGGGAATAAATTATAGAAGTTGTTATCTTATTCAAATAGCAGCACTAATTCTGTACTATATTATTTACTATCGAAACTCTTCCTCTTCATAAACGAATAAAATTCTGTTGAAACCTTTTGATAAAGAAGTGTCAACAAGTAATCATTTGGCAACATTCGTTCATTTATTTTATCAGAACTTGTCATTTTGTTTTTAAAACTCCCACTTGAATATACTTCCTGAAACTTTGTATTCACCAGTCAGATAACTACGTTATAAGTTACGTCTGAGGTCTACCAACAATTTGGTGAGAAAAGACACTTTGATGTTTCAATTTTAGCTTGATATTACTATGATTATGAAAACAAACAAAAATAAATTTTATTTAAATTAATAAAACAAATTAATTTAATTTATTAAATTGCAGCTTTAATAAAATATGGTAAAGAAATATTTAGATTGTAAAATAACAAATATTTCAAAAATAAATATTTCAGTACCCATGTTTAATTGATAGCTATATTATCTGTGCATTGTGGATATAGTCTGTTCATAATCGGTTTATTTTAATAATAAAATAGTATTAGTATTGGTATATTCTCTGAAAAATACGTTAAGTTTAGTATATTTTTGTGACTTATTGTCATAGGCTATATAGCCCCTAATCTTTTTTTCTAATTACTATTGCTATTTACCATATGACAAATAATTATGAAAATTAAAAGATTTGTAACTAGTTTTAACTATCATATTAAGTTGAAAATTGGTAACGATTAAATTTATTACGGTCATCACTATGAGTTTTTACAAATTTTGCTTAATTTCAATAAATCTTATATTTAATTTCATTTTTGAAAAATGTCAAACATTTCAGCTACATGTAATTCTCAATATACGATATCTAAACTCTGGGAAAATTTTAAAAAAGGTACAAATGTATAGTGAGATTGTTTGCCATTGAAATATAATTATTTCGCTTCATTGATTTGGTTTCCTTCCATGTACTGAATGCAATGATGAAGTTTATCTCTCCGCGTTTACTACATTTACTGCGAACAATACCTTTCAATAAACAACAATGCGTCTGGTCCAAGCTAAATTAACTGAGGCCCTTGAAGGCTTCCACAGACTTTACAAAGCATTTGATTTAGCACATGTCTAAAAGGCTTGTTCGTTTTGGTAGGTTGGGGAAATCTGATAAATCTATGTTATATATAAATTAATTGTACTATTTGCATTTAAGCTAACAGTCAAGTTTATAATTTAATTAATAGTGTTAGAAGTTGACATTATTGGACAGAGATTTACGTTTTCTTTAGCTTTCAAAACATAAACAGGATGTTCACAAAAGTAAAGAATTTACGTTTTCATTAGCTTTCTAAACATAAACAGGGTGTTACCAAAAATAAAGAAGTTTAGGTTTTCATTAGCTTTCTAAACATAAACAGGGTGTTAACAAAAATAAAGAGGTTTATGTTTTCATTCGCTTTCTAAACATAAACAGGGTGTTAACCAAAATAAAGAGGTTTAGGTTGTTATTAGTTTT
>JAGFPH010000605.1:82959-105427 GCA_018207615.1 Philaenus spumarius | reverse complement strand
CGAGCACGGGAATATCCATTTTTACGTGTGAGGTGGAGCCGAGCACGAAAATAATTCAGTCATACACCGGGAAAGACACTTTCGGGACAAGTTATGAACGATACTTTTCATCATACTGCAAGATGATGCGATAAAACAATCCACCAGAAGAACAAAATTGAAAGTTTAAACTTATTAAAAAACAAGCTAGCTAATAAGGTTATAAATATAAGTAATAATAACAACTGTACCGTGAATGTTAACTTCAACTTTTAATCTTTAAATTAAAAACGTTCTAAGAATTCCTAGTTAGCGAATTTCCATAGGAAAAATGAGCTATTGCAGTGACCCTTATGGTAGACCCAAGGTCGGGAGTAGCAAATGAGCACCGCTCATGGTCCCCAGAACACGTTTTGGGGTGTCATTAAAATTCATATATATATGTATATAAGTGTTAACACTCTATATATGTGTTCACCCAGGTACAAACGAGCCAAAAATTAGCGAATTTTTTCGAAATCGATAAAATAGGATGAACCGGGAGTCCTTCACACTGGGTGACTAGTCTCCTGATGGTGCTTAATGCATTCCCACCTCAAAAAAAAAAAATCCAAAACTCATATTTTTAAAAATCAACTTCACAAGAAATTATAAGGATTGAAGTTGTAAACATAACCCCAAAGTATAATCTACGCTGGGTTTTGTTAAGTATTACAGAAGATGGGTGATATCAGCTGTTATATTATATTACTCACGCAAATAAGTATGTATGTACATACGGACCTACACTCGCTTTTATAGGAGTTGATATGATATGTCCAATTCACTTTACTACCATTACTTCCAGTAACCAACCTATTACACCCATTCGAGCATAATTTTACTAAGCGAACATTAAGTATTAGATAAAACTTGTAAAAGTAGCCTATATCCTAGCCTAAAGTTATAGGACCCCCAGAAAAAAATCCTGAACTCGCCCCTCCACATGTATAAAAAAGATTTATGAACTCAACATAGTTATTGTTGCCATTAATGTATAGGGCTACAATAGTATCCTTGACAGTTATCGCTCCTAGAAAAATCACGACCCAAACATTTTTAGTAAATTGTTGCTTTATATATTACAAAACTAAACCTTTGTTTGAATATTCAAATGCTGATCTGTTTTTATGTCTTACCGTACAAAGCCCGTTATATGAAATATAATATTACTCAGGTCAACTGTGCCTAGTTGCCTTCGGCTACAATAAAGAATTCAAATTTTCTATTGATTGATGATGTAAGATCAATACATTCATAAAACCTAAATTGAATAAATTATATTAATTTCCCAATACATTAGTAATTTTATGCAAATGAGTTTCAAATAAAAAATGTAAACATGTACACGCTCATTGTGTAATCGACTAAAGGTAGCAGCTATCTCATGCTTAATAATATTTGATGTTAAGTACTAAGACAGATCCCAATATGGCTCGTTTCGCTCGCACAATTATAAGTGTTCTATTTAAGAAAGCATTGTTTTATGCATAGAAAGTATTAATTTACTTGAATATAAACCGGAATAATTTACTACAACACATTAAAATAAAAGCTGCACAAGATTTAGTTTATAATTTATGCAAAAACGAGTCTTTTTGGCAAAGACTATTTGGCAAAATTACTAAAACTGTGCGTATTTTATTAGGTATTTCGATCTCAAATATGTAATCCATCTTAGCGAGGACTATATCGAGTTATATAAAGTTATGTCTATGTTGGAGTGCATACAGTATTTACAGTTTAGCTGAATGTTAATTTACGTACATAGTTATCATTTCTAGTGAAATAGCATCCCTGTGGTTTATGTTAATGTTGTAAAAATATACCATTCAATAAGGACAGAAGACAAAATATCTTTAAAATATGCTTATTTTAAATAAAACCCTTTTTTATACTTCCAGCTTTAGTGTAAAGTGTAAAACTCACCTTTCATAATATTGAAGTGAACAGTTTATTTTTAATATAAATCTATAACCTTGTAAGGGAGGTCAGAAATTATTTATTATGTTAGACTAGAGTAAAACTGTTGTATAATTCATTTGATTCCAAGACTTATGATTTATTGTTTTCTATGTTATAAAATAAAGTAATTACGGAACATTCTTAATTTCCTACAACAAAGAATATTTTCAGAAATAGGTTCACTTCTGTATTTCAAACTGGTTTATGACTAGTATGTGTACCGTATTGATATTGTTACTAGAAATATTCGTGATAATTTTATACAATTCAGTACATTTTTATTAAAATATTAATCATATTTATCATCGTGATTAGTTGCATACAAAATATTTATAAATTAAACTTTCCTTCTTTCATTTTTGCAGAAATGACAGGAGAACTAGTTTCTGCTTTCCTAAAGTCTCACCCAGAGTTCCTGGAATCATGGGTCATGGAAGAAGTTCAACTTGACCAACTGGAACGGTGGATGATTCGCAGGACTCAAAGAGATAAAAAGCGAGCTGGAAGTGAGTTTTAGAAACATAAATGTAATTGTGTACCTATTTAAGTTTAGTTTTAAATTGTTTCTTTTAAAAAAAACTCTCATTCACAATTATTAAGCTATAAAATAATATCTTCATAATATCTTATCTTCTAAAGCGAGAGATAATTGTTTGTCTGCTAAATGGATCTGGAATCTCCGTCTAAGGATTTTTCATTTTTTCATTTTATATGGGGCTTTTGGCCACGAAAAATCGATTGGAAATGGTCACCAGTCTGGGAAAATTCGTTTTCTCCGTCTTTTTATTAAATTAAAAAGTGAAATTTGTCCATTTTAAACAATACAAAGCACAGCTGATGCAAATGTTTTCAATGCCATTACAATAATCATCTGCTTTCTTTTAAACTGTATATTTTATTAGAGGTAAGCCTAATGTTGTATCTATTTATAGTTACCATGGCAACGAATACTTCTGCTAAATAAACATACCCTTTATTTAGTTGTTTAATGTTATAGGCCTAACCTAAACGATGTTCACGGAAATTTGCAATAATAGTTATTGACGTGAGCGAACTAGGCCCTAGGCCTAAATAGATATTGAAATATTAAACTTTAATTTAGGCCTGACTTATTTCTGAGGCATAGCGTTGAGATTATGGTTAATCCTTTAAACTGTATTTTTATTACAGGTAAGCCTAATGTTGTATATACCCTTTATTTAGTTGTTTAATGTTATAGGCCTAACCTGAAAACTCAATAATCCAATATTTATTATTGAAATCATAGCCCTGCTTATAATCGAGCTTTAGCTCGGTCTCCTGGTACTTAAATATTAAGTGACACTGATTGGTGAAAATGTAGTTTAATTTATGTTGCAACTATAAATTAATAACCAAAATAATATGTCACAAATTAGCAATGACACAGTTTTGAAATAAAAATTATTGTTATGTAACTTACTGTAAAAGGAAAACAAAATGATCAAAGAGTTAAGTCTTCTGTTGTTTATGTTTAAAAACAAAAGACGTAGAAAAAAAAAATATGTAACGAGAGAAATAATGAATACATTTTACAAGCTCTTATACACTATGAGCATGGTTTATTCAGTTACAGAATTATATATATTGCAAACATGATTGAAGCAATACAATATTATTATTTATTCATGTTTTGATTAAAATCATTTATAATGGTGGTTTTTAAGTTTAAACTTTCATTCTTGTTGAGGAATAGTTATTTTTTAATTTACCCATACAATCTTTAGCTCACAATGTATCAAATTTATATATTTATCACATACTAGCTGACCCGTGCGCAGCATTCGCATTCTAACTTACTTAAATCTCACTTAATTAAAGTACACACCGTATATTTAGTGTCGTATAGTGCATATAGTGTGTATTTAGTGCGTCATGGGCATAGTTGAGGGGTGAAGTATGAATAGATGTGTAACCACGCTTACAATTAATTAATTAAAAATAGCAATGTAGTGGCGTAACGGCAGCTCTCCAGCTGGGTATTGTTATTATCAGTTTTGCCAACGCCAGGAAAATATCCCTACAACTTACTTGATCTTACATCACTGTTACTTTCGGATTTTTTATTTTTTTATTCTTCGTATAATTGTATTTTGTATATTTTTCCGGTGTAGCAGTTAAGGAAAGCTTTAAAATGATGCCTCATTCAAGTAATTTGATGATGTATTAAGAAAGTTATGGCGTACCGACAAAAAAAAAAGCCTTGAGAAATAATATATGTGATAATTTATCTTATATAAGTGTATTAACAATTTCAATCAATAAAAACTGTATTAATATCAGTTTATTTTTTATTTTTCCCACAGGCACTGCTGGTCGAAAAACTAGTCTTTCTCGATGGAAGGTATGCATTACTTCTATATATTGTAATTAAATATAGGTACTTTGTCTTATTTCTCACAAAACCTATCCAAAAGTTTTCTACTTCAAAATACTAACCACCACTTTTTAAGTATAGCTTAATTATAAGATATAATTATGACGTAACAAGTTATGTTGATATTATGATAAACTTTTTAGTGTAGTATTACTTTTAATTGGATACCGGTACTATTAATTTGTATTTGTACATTTATTTACATATTTAAAGTATCTATATTTTATAACAATATTTGCCTTTTTAAAATTAAATGACTCTCTAGCTAAATAAATTTTAATAAATCAAAAATTCAAATTAAAGTAAAATAAATCAAAGCTATCACCATATTAACTTCATACATTCTTCGACTTTTTTCCCAATTGAAATATTTATTGTGAGTTGAAATGGAAAATTATAGTGTTATTAACAATGGCTTAATGCGCCTCGGCCAACTTGCAAAATACGTAAAGTGATTTTTCTCAATCTTATTGTATTATTTATTTAAAATATTTTAATATTTAGGATTGTGGAAAGAAATATACTATTTAAACATGCCTTTCAAAATCATTAAAAATGTTAATTAAATTTAAGTCACTTTCGTTTAAATTAGCTGAAAGTGGAGATTAGCTGAAACTTTTAGTTTTGGCTTTTGGAACCACCTTTTCTAAACATACCATAGGCAATTTTGTACTTTTTTATAATGTCACTAATTTAGAATTATTTTTTAATTATATTTTAGAAGTAAAAAAAACTTAAATTTATTATATTTTTAGCAGAATTTTTCCAGTTGTTTACACTTTAAATCCTTTCTATTTATCATATCAGTAATTGCTTTTTATATAATATTTGTTGGGCTCTAAAAAAACGACATTAAAACACCTCTGTTTTATGTTTCTTTTTGCTCCAATAGACTCTAAGATTTTGCGTTAGTAAAGCCTTTTAAAGTATAGTTTTATAAAAAATTTCTTCCATGATAAGTCAAATTTCAGAATAATTTAACAGAAAAGTTTGGGTGTCTGGACTCAAATTATCATGCCTTAAATATTACAAATAAAAAACTCACAAAAATTATTTTTATTAAATTTGTTTCTCTTTCAAAACAAAACTCAAAAAATTACAATTATTTGTAACTGCATATTTTAATGAAATTATTTGTAATTTGAATACTTTGTTCTTTGTGTTTGCAAATTTAGTTCTGCGTTCACGCTGACAAAAGGCAAATGCTGCAAGACCTAACCATGTCATTACAACAGAGACCTAGTGTCGCACACGTACTTTGGGAACTCTCTGGTTGTATAGCAAGTGCTGTGGGAGCAGACGGCCATAGATTATATCTACCAGATACAGGAGACAGTGAAAACCTCTGTTTGTATTTAGGGCACTCTGAAGGGTAATTCTTGATTATCTTCATTTTACAATTGCCTTATTTAACTTGATTACTTAAGTAATCTGTGAGTATGTGTGAGACAATCGTAACCCAGAACTGACAGACTGTAATAGTAGTAACATTTGCTCAAATTAATACTATATTTTAATGATCCATGATCTGTTGTTTTCATCTGTGATTGCACATTATTGTCATTACATTTTTGTCTTTAACAGATAGTAGCAGCCTACTTTATTGCTTGTACTACAGCTTCTTTCTATTGTCGAAGTAAAAAGTTTTGATAATAAAACCATTCAGTTTGTATACAAAATTTAAAGAGAGACCATTTTACCGGATGTCATTAGAAAACTGCTTATTTTTAAAGCTCTTCTACAAATTAACCACAAGATTAAGAAACATGTAAACAATATTAATGAAACACTAACAGTCTTTAGCTCAATTTATTTTTAATTTAAAGAAGTAAGAAAAAAGTCTTTATGAATAATCCAGAACTTCCTACTTTCTCTCCGAAATCCTTACTTTCTAAATCTCAGAGTATTAAAATACCAAGATACGATGTTCAGCTTTAAACTGTTTACTTAATCAGTCTTAAAATAATAAAATTATTGTTTACGTAGAACTAAAAATAAAGCAATATTTTCCCTTTCCTCTGCATTGAGGATAGTTTATGACTTAATTGACAACATGATAAAATAATCTGTCTTTGATAGAATATCTCAAAATCAACTATAGCTTACAACTTTGATAAATTGTGCAAGCTTATAACCCAACTTAAATGATTCATAATACTGAAATGGATATGAAAGAATTACATCTAAATATGAAAATTACATTTGATCTTCTTTTTAATCATAATTTTTTAATGACACTTTTTAATTGCAACCGACAAACATAAAGATTTTAAAATTCAAAAAGTTCATCAACAATAACAGTTATTCTTTATACTCGGATATGATACCAGCTGTAAACTGTTTAAATGATTTAATTTCAAAAATGTACTTTTTTTTATGAAAATAAAGTTTTATTTGGTCTTTGGTTCTTTATTTTTGCTGCTAACTATGCCTGCTCGTATTATAACCGAGGGTTTCCCAGTAATATTATGTTTTAATTACTATTTTATTTACCCTGCAGGGAGTACCAAAGTCTTGGCAAAGCCATGCTTCCAGGATTGGTAGCCAGAACCAAAGAACCTTTAAGAGTGTCACGAGGAGACCCAACATTTCCTAGTACGGTAAGAAACTAATATAATAAATGCATTCACTAAGTGAATCTCATTGATATAATATATTAAGATAAACCATGTTAAGGGTGTGAAATACCACTCAAATCCAGTGAGCGGAGCCAAACTTGAGCAGGTAAAGCTTGAGTTGGTAAAGCTCTCGAGCGCGACTAGAATATCGCTTGTATACTATTACTAATGTCAGTCTTATTTTTAGTTTCCGCCATGTGCGTAACAGCGTAAGGCACTTAAATTTGCAGAAAGCTCCAATGTAGGCAACAAAATTTGCTGTGATGTTTTACTGTTATCAAGTGACTTGACTGAAAACCTTATTTTTCGTCTTGTTTATAAGCAAATATCTTTAATCAAAATGTATAATTTACAATTTTTGTCACCTACAAATTATAATTTAGATGATCATGAACGATTTCCAACAAATTTGAAAAGATTATATTCAAAGTTCGATGAAAGATAAGTTATATTGAAGAGGACTGCAAGGGACTGTATCGTCCTGGTATTGCACACCCTTAATCTTTGCGATGCTATAAACTTCTCGCTAATTCAAACTTTGCTTAACATTAAAGAGTAGTAGTAAGTAATTGAAAATTTTGAGTTTAACACTACTTGCTGCTAAAACGGTAAGCGCTTTTTAATGAAATTCATAGTATTCAATTAAACACTTAGAAAAGGGGTATTTTTTATCTAGTAGGAGTCATGTACCATTGTACCTCTATGCATGATATTATAAGATTAGTTAATAAGTTATTGCAGTTCAAGTGTAGAAATTGTAGAAAAGCATTATTTTATAATTTCAATTATGACAATTTACTTTCTTTAATCGTATTTACAAAGTAAATATTTTTGATTTTGTTAGATTTAATTATTTACAAAGCGATCTACACTCACTTTAAGGCCCATATTTTGTTAATGGATTTAGATAACTTTGAAACTTATAGAAACCTTGAAGGACATCTTTGGAAGAAGAAATTGACCCCACCTAAAAAATAGGGATCACGGATTGAATGAGGGGACAAAATTTTTAATAAATGTAAAGGGTATAACATGTGGTATATCATTTAAAAGCACAATAAGAAACAAATCAACTTTTGCAAGTTTGAGTTCAACACAATCATTGATAATAAACGGTGGCAGATCAAAGTTTTAAATAGGTCTAAGGAATGAAATTAAAAAGTGGTAAAAACCTATTAAATACTTTAATAAATAACTTATTAAAACTCTTGTAACACTCCATTTTAACAATTTAAAAAATATAAATCAAAATATGAGATTTACAGAACTAATTCTGCATATAAATGTAGAATTTAGAGAAGAAATAACAATAGACTATTTGTGCAATAACTCCATAGACCCTTGGTAATAGAGAGCCGTACGAACATGGTCTTTCTAACTGCCAAACAGCAAGTCAAGAAAAAATAAAAATACTTAATTTAACAAGGTTGATTACTGTTTTTGTGATAGATTTCGCAGTAAAACATTTTTTGCCCCTTTATTTTCTTACCCTTCCTCTCACCACAACAAACCTAAATTTTTGTAAAGAGAAAATTTCTACTTCAAAAAGGTACATACTGTTTCCTATAGAGTTCCTATGTTCCTATGAGGTACAATGTTTTACAAAAAAACTTTTTAAATTCTAAGAGGTATTAAATTTACTTTATGATCACTCTTTATAATGTATATATATGTTATTTAGTAATTATGTATAGTCGCTAATCATTATATGTGATGCGGAATATGATAAGGGACCTCTTGTCGCAAATTTTTCAAATTGATCTTTTGTTATTTCCTTAAAGAGGGTTTAACATAAAAATCATAATTCTACCTTAAAAATTAAGGAAGTTATGGCCAAATGAAAATTAGTTATGGAAAAAGGTCGTTTTGAGAAAAACGCAATTAAAGTTTTGAATACCAACGAAACTTTTATTTATCATATTTCATGCCAATGTCTGTATTATTTCTGCAGCTACCTACCACATAGTAAGCTACAAAATTGCATAATTAAGGAATTTTTAATCATTGTGATTTTTATTTCAATATTGTCTAGATTATTATTGATGTAATAATACAAAAGGTTGTTTGTTGGATTTTAAGCTTGTTTTTATTACATTTTTAACCAGTCAAAGAAAAAGGCCATGTTGTCTGGAATGGTATCAAAATAATCAGAAAATGTTCTACTAATAGTAAAAACTACAGTTAGTTGCCTGAAACGTCGCTAGATTACAGGAGATGTTAATTTCTGAGACCCTGCAATCAAAGTTAATCATAACGACAAAGAGGTCCCTTTTCTCAGACCTAACATCTGTTGCTTAGATGCCATTTTTGTATTATTTCTGGACTACAAACTACTTTACAATTGATATTAGCTTGTAAATAAGGAGTTGGGCAACAGTAATCGATAAAAAACAAAATTGGATATTTTTTACAAGACCTCCCGCCTTTTCACTTTCCGCCTCACATATTACGTACAATAACGTTAATGACCACATCAAATAGTTAAAGTAATTCATTCAAACTCTTGGTCTAATCATTATTTATAATACTGTAGCTTCTATGATTTGCCTAAGTCTAAAATATTATTTATCTTAAAATAATCACTTTATCTAGACATGTGGCATAATAGTACGAATTGGTTGAAATGATTAATTTTATCAGAGATAATACTTTACCCAAATCAATATTATACATAATAGTATTTCAGCCTCATGATCTCTTTGACCAAATGTATTAATTATACATTTAGCTAGATTAATTACTTTGATTGGAACATCTATATCTGAAAAAAAAATTGGACATTATAAACCTCTTATAATATTTATTTTCCTTGGTATTTACTGTTACATAACAATACATAAACCTGTTTTTAATAATTCATACATTTTCTTTTTAAGTTATTAATTAATTTATCTATTAATTTATGTTATAGATTTATGTTTACCTTTTAACACAATAAACAAGTTTTTTTTAACTTATGGACAAATAAATATATGGTGACTAAATATTTTTTCAAAAATGAACTAATTTAAAATTAACCAAAGTGCTATTTTTCAATTAGAAATTTAATATTATTGAAGTAAGTAAAATATCCTCTCGTTTTTACAAAAGCTGAAGTACATAGTTTATGTAGGAACATCTGAATGCATAGGGTAGCATCGATGTTCAGCACCTTCTGTATGAGCCAATAGTCCAACCTGATGGTGAACTTGTGGCTGTACTTGAGCTTTGGAGGAGTGACTCTCTGCCAGAGTTCCACGAGGAAGATGAAGAGATAGCGAGTAGTTACCTCGTTTGGGGTGGCATAGCATTACATTATGCTAGGTTATATCTATCAATGAACAAACAGCGCAAATTGAGTGACTTCCTTCTTGCTGTTGTCAAGTAAGTTGCAATAATACCAATATTATAAAAAGTTTGAGTTAAAACTAAGTTTCAAAATACATTTGATGTAGGGCTGGCGGTTATTGTAAAAATAACCGGTTATCGGTTTTGCTGGTTTTTTTCACAATCGGTTTAACCTAGCGGTTATAATTGCTCCAAAAAACGGGTTTTTGTAAAAGAGAAAATAACGTGTAGACAAAAATTTTATATTTACAAGATGTGGGAAAATAAACATTAATTTTTACTACAAGGCTTAAAACAACCACACAATTCAACGATTAGACACAAATTTCTACTGATATGTTTACAAAAATTAAAATAATAAATTTAAAAATAATTTACAAACTAAAAATACAAGACAAAAAATCTAATGAAATACACTATAAGACAATATAAAATAATGTCATTCTTGGCAAATAATTATTGTCTAGCATATTTTTGAAGGCTGTTTCACATGTATGTTTACTACAAGACTTAATAACAACACAATTTAACGTATAGACCCAAATTTGTACCGATATTTTTACAGAAATAAAAGTAGACCTAATACATTTTCAAATAATTTAAAACTAAGATTGTTCCAGATTGGAGAAAATACTACATGATACAAAGACAGTGGCAATGCCATCTTGATAGTTGATAGAACTTAAAACAGAAATGTGGACTTGAGAAAAATAAGCAAACAAAAGTGATGTAATTGCAGCCATTCCACGATTTCACTACTCCAGAACTATTGCAACGCAAGACAATCGTGTTAAATATTTTATAGACTCATAAAATAGCATATATCAGTGTCGGTTTTTTTACCCGGTTATTGAATATTTTTTAAAAAAACCGGTTTTAATTGGGACAAAAAATAACCGTAAAACCGATTAATCAAAACACAAAAAACCGATTTTCGGTTAAAACCTGTAGGTTTTTCCCACCCCTAATTTGATATTTATAATATGTACAGGCTACACTCTTTTTAAAAATAATAAACAATAAATCCATCATAACCAACAATACACGTATATTTTTAAATTTTTTAATTGTCGGTTCTTGTAAGATTTTTAATAAGTTAGTCTATATAGCCAAGGTTTTCTTTTTTTAACTTCCAAAGCAGGTTAATAATAGAAATAATTAGATTGTTATTTTGTGCAAAATTGTATAACTCTTTTTAAGTATTTAAAAGATTTAAAATAATAGTAGTTTACGCAACGATTGTATTATGAAGGCCGCCACGAGTGAGATGTAAGTTGGAACACGAGCGAAGCGAGTGTTCTAAATATCTCACGAGTGGCTTAAAGGCTGAATACAATCGTTGCGTACACTACTTTATCTACGACCAAAAATATACAGGGTGTAAAAAAATAAGAAGTGTGTAATAATTCTTCAATTTGATACCCTTTTAACAGGAGTGAAATTAACATTCCTTTTACTCATAACCATACTAAAAAAGGTGAAGTAAAGATATAGTGAGCTAATCGAAATTTGGGATATAAATAAATAACTCACAGTAGATGACAGAAAACGAACTAACACCATTTCTAGTTTTCCACTCCATAAACTGGTTATAAACCTTTCCATAACGAAATTTAGATTTTTCTGGCAACAAATTGTTCAGAGCCGAATTTTCTTTTGTATTAATTTCCTCTGGAGTTAAACAAAATTCATCACTTTCACTCATGTTTGCGGAATGCGTCAACTCACGTTTGAGGTTAGTTACAATAACACACTAACATCCGGAACGTATGGGTACAATCAGCTGATGTACGAATAGCGTTATTTTTATTACAACTCTACTTCCGTCAAATGACGAGCTCTCATTGGTCTAGAGCCTATTATGTAAAGTGACTCCTGTTAAGTAAAGATATCATTACCTAATCGGGTTGGCTTTTGGTTTGTAATGTACCTCTTTCTGATGTTACTTGTAATAGCGTTATTGGTGTTTATTGCAATGGTCGTAGATAAAAATCTTACCATGGTTGGATTGTGTTTTGGTAATATTGAAAAGGAATTTGGAAAACCATTTTTCAAAATGTGTACGGTATTATTCTTATTCTCCATTAATTTTAAATGAAGCATGATACTAGCTGTACAGTAAAGACCACGAAAGAATACCGTTGAGGGACGGGCTTGTGTACACCGAGACATTGAACGCTCCAATCACCTTAGTGCGTCATTGTCACGTTCTTCCCACGCTTCTAACTGAACGCGCCTGACTTAATGTATTTATAATTCTTTAAACTAAGCGCTCGAGCCTCGAGCATTAAATACCAGGAGTGTTCGAGACTAGTAGATATGGCAACGCTGCGCGCCCATCCTATTGGCCACCACGCAACAGTATTCTTTAGTGGTCTTTAATATAGTTTGCACCATTTATATTTTGTTTTAATAAGCTTTAGAATGATGTTCCACATGAACTAGCTGTAAATTGAAAATGTTTAACCTCCCCTTCCGATCCCCAAAAATTGTAGAGTGTCAGATTTATCCAAAAATTCCTGTTATGCACCACAAGACCACAACATTTATACAAAGTTCTGTTAATTTATATAAAGCAATAAAAAAATAATAGGTTTGAAGAGGTTATTTAAACACATTGTGTATATAAATATTGAATTGCACTCTGATACATATTAAAAAGGTAAACGTTAGATCAATACAGATAGGCTTTTACAAATAAATTTGTATAGCTTATATTTACTATAGTTTAAAACACCTTCCTTTTTGAAAGATAATCCATTATCCTAAATTTTTTAGGTCCATTTTCCAAGACATGGTGAGTATGGATACTCTAGTTACTAAAATAATGAATTTCGCACAAAGGCTCACCGATGCAGACAGAGCGTCATTGTTCCTACTAGACTCAAAAAACAAAGAACTTTACGCAAGGATTTTTGATATAAGAGGAAATGAATCTGAAGGAGACAGTGATTCAGGGAGCAGAGCTCACACGGAAATTAGGTAACTCTTATAAAAAAGAAATCTGAAAATATATATACAGTAAAACATGCACTGTGTAAAACTTGATCAAATTACAATTAATTTATAAATGTGGAAAATTAATTTATAGTAAGTACAATTGATAATTGATTTTCTTCACTCAGAAGAATACATGTTCTATTTTGTCTTCAAACATAATTGCTTTCAAGCATAAAAGCTTTTCTTAAAATAAATCGAACTCAAAGTATAGTATTATTCTAAAATAACTAGTTGAAACTTTAAAAGAAGTGGAGTTGTGACTTTATATTCATACATTTATTCTTTCAGAGAACTCAATTATTAAATCATTTCTTATATATGTTTTACATAACTAACTTAACAATCCAGTTTTTATAATGTTTGTTTGTTGATTTGCTTCATGTAAAGTGAGGGATGAATATTTAAATATATGTGAATAATTCAGTTGTGTAGGATGAAAGTGTTCTCTAAATCAATGTTTAATTATCTGAAACTCATTTTCAAGGCTTGTATTCTATTAAATTGCATATCAGACCAACCGCTAGACCGATCTTAATTAAAATTGTGTATTTGTGTTACAGTACTTTTAGACTTTAAAAATGTTAAGACAACTTGAAGCTACTATCACCCAATATAAAGCATGAAGCAAAAAAAAATCTCCATAATTTTAACCAACATATTCCACGGTGGCGAATACAGGATTTCATTTTTTGAGGGGTCATAAGAAGTCGAAAACAACATTACCGAGAATTTAACAACAACGGGTCTGGGGAATTAAAAAATGTATAAACTCTATGAAATAGGGTTTTAATGCATTTCTAGGCCATAAATATTGTCTTGAAAGAGCGAGAGTTTCTTACAGATTAAAGAATAAAATAAACAGTAATTAATAAAGAGTTAACAGGAACCAGTACTAAAATCAATAACTCCACAACAAGATCATCCACAATGGTTTTCGTTTTATTGAGATTGAATGATTTTTAGTGGGTGAAATATTCAATACAATAAGACAATACAATAGTGCTGTCTGCCACTTGGAGGGCTGAGACGCAAATGCGTTTCTTTTTCAAGTTGTACTTGATGTGAAGAATTGGCTTGAAAAAATGTATTTTGTTGTTGTTGTCTTTTACTTACATTTTTGGTTTTTTCACTTCAGGTTTAGTGTAGCCAAAGGTATTGCTGGCCAAGTAGCAAGAACAGGAGAAGTACTCAATATAACTGATGCATATTCAGATCCTAGGTTTAACAGAACAGTTGACCAACTAACAGGCTACCACACAAAGTCAATCCTTTGTATGCCTATATTCATTAGAGGCACTGTAATGGGAGTTATGCAGATGGTCAACAAAAACATTGGTTCTTTTAATAAGGTAAGTTTTATTCATTTATGGATATGTTAAATGGGGATTAGAAATCAAGAAAAATCTATTGGCTTGTATTTTTATAAGTTCAAATAAATATTTTTAATAAACCGTTAGATTTAATTTCTTAATCAAAATATACTTTTTGAATATTAATTTCAATACGATTTGTATGGTTTAAATTCTTAACCATAAACAACAGCTGTGTTTTTGATGAAGTAAAACATCATAAATAAAAGATAGACGAGTACACTAGTTTATATTGTACTGGTATAAATTAGTTAAAACAAATTATAATTAAATTAATAGCAGTTATATGATGTAAGCTTACAAAAATATAGTTTGAAATCATTAAATAACAATAGTTTAAAGTTTAAGTACTATTAACATTTTCATGTAATCTTATTTCAACTGGAAATGTGCTAATCAATTGCACAAAACCTCCTTCTCATAAGCATATTATAATAAAACAATATATGTGTGTGTGTGTGTGTGTGTGTGTGTGTTTGTTGAACACCCATAAAAATAACCATCAGATAATCAGTAGCCAATTCAGATTTCTAATTTTTTCCATATAGTTTCAGGTATGGTGTGTCATTGAATATAGGGTATATATTCAAAGGGTGTGTGGACAGCGTTTTGATAAAGTTGATTTTTTTAAATATCTTTTGTGAAGGAAATCTTCATTGAAATTCTCAAAAAAAAATTTTTGCATATATATATTGTCATGATTTTACTAAAAATTTCTTCAACATCCTTGTGACAAACATAACTGTTTTGTGTATTTCGTAAATATTATATTTCTTGCAAACATTATAGAAAATGTTGTGCATGAATAAAAATGAAATTTGCCAGCCCTAAAATGGCATTGATGCATTGTAACATAGAATAGATCTGATATGGCTCTCTCTTTATTAGGTCTTTTTCTAAACATTTAAAAAAATATAATAAATTGAATATATTAAAATGTCGTTCCGTCAAAATAGTTAATTAATTAAATTTGATTTCACTTCTGGTCCATTTTCATAAAACATTCAATAAAATTGAACTATTGTTGTTTATTTAGACACGAGATTTTTAAACAGACTGACAGAATGCAAAAAAAACTAAACATAATTTTGAAGCGTGATACAAAAACTGTCAGTCCTCAAAAATTACTGCAAAGCACCTATATTCTTTTGGTGTGTTAGCTATTATTTTTATTCCTAAATCTTAACATATATCTACGGATATGTAATTTCCTGATACTTCATAGTTCATGCCCATGCTCCTCTCAAGTATGCTTTGGAAAATGCATGTTATCAGAACGCAATATAATATATTATACATCTTATATATAAAATTCTCGTGTCACAATGTTCGTTCCCGTACTCCTCCGAAACGGCTCGACCGAATCTCATGAAATTTTGTGAGTATATTGAGTAGGTCTGAGAATCGGCTAACATCTATTTTTCATACCCCTTAGTGATAAGGGCTACGCCCCAGTGGCCCACAAAGTTTCAATGTTAATCTTATGGAAGTTCAATCTTAAGGAAGAAGAAGAAATATTTCTTTTGATTTTATCATGGGAACAAAAAACAGCTGTTCGTATGAAAAGCTTAAAACAGCTGATTTTAATCAACAACTGATTTGGATCATTTTTTTTTTTTTTTACAATGAACTAAAACACTTGGGCTAATTATTAGTATCAGGTTGATTTGTCTATCCGTGCGAAACAGCTGATTCATATCAAATGTATAGCAACAAAATAATTCTACATGTGATCTATTTTAAAACAACTACTCAGGAACAAAAGTTTAATACAATTTAGGTAAGGCCTTTAAAACCTATAAAATAGGCCCTATAAATTCAAACATCTAATATAATTCAACATATATATATTAGTTTTACACATTATAAATACAACATCTAATTAAACCAAAGGTTAAACACAATTTTAAGGTTAGGCCTATAAAATAAAATAAAATTTGTAGAAAACATTTCGAATTATAACCATAGCAACCAGAATAACACATCTTACCTAATTATACCTTTAACAATTTTCAACATTCAGTAATTTCATTAATTCTATTTATGTGTGTTTTTTATAAAAAACAATGCCAAGAAAACGCAAAGGGGCTGATTTGAGCCGTAATACAAGTAAATCTCGAAGCTTGGGAAATAGAAGATCCGAAAGAACCGAAGAACAAATCCAACAACAAAATAATGATGCACGTGTCAGAATGACGCAATTGCGTCAAGAAGAGTCAGAAGATACACGAGCTGAACGCAAAAAAGTAATAAGATTAGAACAACGACAATCACGCCGTTTCACAGTCAATAGACGCAGAACAAATGACCAACAACGACAACAGGTACATCGAGCATTTACATCTGATTCATTCCTGCGTCTAGCATTCCAGTATGAGCCCGATATTGAATATTATGCTCATTCTAAAGTGGTAATTGGTGCTATGGACAAGGAATGTCCGCATTGTCATGCTCTGAAATTCAAAAATGAGCCAGCTGGGATGTGTTGCGCGTCAGGAAAAGTACAACTACCTGAAATTGAAACACCACCAGAACCATTGAACGGTTTACTAATCGGCACGGATCCAGATTCCAACGTGTTCCTCAAGTCAATTCGAACATTCAATTCATGCTTTCAAATGACATCGTTCGGAGCAACAGAAATAGTTCGAAATATTAATGCAAATGGCCAACAATACAATTCTACATTCAAAATCAGAGGCCAAGTTTATCATAAAATGGGATCACTGCTGCCAATGCCAAACGAACCACATAAATTTTTACAAATCTACTTCATGGGCGGCGAAGATTCCGGAAGCGCACTTTCCAATCGCGTGAATGCACGTTGTAATTATAATAACCTTGATTCATTTCATGCCAGACGCATCGTCAGCGATCTGGATGCTCTATTGAACGAGCACAACGAATTGTTGAAAATATTCAAATCACACATGCAAAAATTACAAAGCGATAATCACGCTATCGTCATTAATCCTGATAAAACACCAGCTGGAGAGCATATTCGTAGATTCAATGCACCCGTTGTTGATGATGTTGCTGGAATCATGGTTGGCGATCGTACAGGTGCACGAGAAATTGTGATTCGTAGAAGAAATAATAATCTTCAGTTCATTGCAGATACACATCGTTCATATGACGCTCTCCAATATCCGCTAATATTCTGGAAGGGACAAGACGGATATTGCATTAACATAAAACAACGAGATACTATATCAGGTACTACATAGATTATGAATTTTATCATTAATCATTTAACAAAACAATTAAATTATTAAACGTAATTTATTAATTTATTTAAATTAATTTTTATGATTATATTTTTGCAGGAACTGAAACAAACAAGAACGTTAGCTCAAAGGATTATTATGCGTACCAATTAATGATTAGACGCGGCCTGGACAACGTCATTCTACGATGTCGAGAGCTTTGTCAACAATTCATGGTCGACATGTACGCGAAGATTGAGGGTGAACGACTACGATACTTACGATATAATCAACTAAAGCTGCGTGCGGAAGAGTACATTCATTTGCGAGACGCTATCAACAACAACGCCGACGTCGCCGAAATTGGTAACCATGTTATTTTACCATCATCGTACGTAGGCAGTCCACGTCATATGCAAGAATATATACAGGATGCTCTGACATACGTACGCGAATATGGACGACCATGTTTATTTATAACGTTCACATGTAATCCAAAATGGCCAGAGATTGTATCTTTGCTATTGCATGGCCAAAATGCAATACATCGCCATGACATTACAGCACGTGTGTTCAGACAAAAGTTGAAGTCTTTAATAAGTTTAATTACTAAATTACATGTATTCGGTCCCACACGTTGCTGGCTGTATTCGGTTGAGTGGCAAAAGCGAGGATTACCTCATGCACACATTTTGGTTTGGTTCATCGACAAAATCCGTCCTGAAGAAATCGATAGCATCATTTCTGCGGAAATTCCAGATCCATCCACTGACCAACTGCTGTTTGATATTGTTACAACAAACATGATCCATGGTCCATGTGGTACTCTTAATAGTTCATCGCCTTGCATGACAGATGGAAAATGTACTAAAAATTTCCCTAAAAATTTAACTAATGATACAGTCACAAATGTCGACGGATACCCAATTTATCGTCGAAGAAATCCAAATAATGGCGGACAATCATTTATTAAAAATATCAACAACACAGACATTGATATTGACAATCGTTGGGTGGTGCCATATTCGCCTCTGCTGAGCAAGACATACAATGCTCATATTAATGTTGAGTTCTGCAGTTCTGTGAAGAGCATCAAATACATTTGCAAGTATGTCCATAAAGGCAGTGATATGGCTGTGTTTAGAGTGGAAAATACTAATGTGAATGCACCTCCAGTGAATAAAAACGATGAAATTATTCTCTACCAAATTGGTCGGTACATCAGCTCCAATGAAGCTACTTGGCGTATCTTTGGTTTTCCAATTCATGAACGGGATCCAGCAGTTGTTCAGTTAGCCGTCCATCTTGAAAACGGTCAGCGTGTATTTTTCACGAACGGGACAGCGATTGATCGTGCAATAAATCCACCTAAAACTACACTCACTGAATTTTTTGAATTGTGTAATCGTGCGGATAATTTTGGTGCCTTTGCACGAACATTACTCTATTCACAAGTACCAAGCTATTTCACATGGACTCAAACAAAAACATGGATGCCCCGCAAACAAGGCTCACCAGTTGCTGCATGTCACAATTTATTTAAATCAAACGCCTTGGGGCAATTATTTACAGTCAATCCAACAAACACTGAGTGCTTTTATCTTCGACTGTTGTTGGTTAATGTAACTGGCCCATTATCATTTCAAGATATACGTAAAGTGAATGGGCAAAACTATCCAACGTATAAAGATGCATGCCTTGCACTCGGCTTGCTGGAAGACGACAACCAGTGGGAATGTATGCTTGCTGAAGCTGCATTGAACTGTACAGCAATACAAATTCGTTTACTATTCGCTATAGTGTTGACTACATGTTTCCCAGCCAGAGCACAGATATTGTGGGATAATCACAAAGATTCAATGACTGATGATATATTGCATCAACATCGTACACGGATCCACGATCTAACCATAACATTCAGCGACGCAATGTACAATGAATCATTAATTGCTATTGAGGATCTTTGCATTGTCATTGCCAACTTACAACTCAGTCATTTCGGTATGAATTCGCCAAATCGAACTGCATCTGATTTAATGAATACTGAAATGAATCGTGAACTGCAGTACAGCACTGTAGAAATGGCAGCGATTGTTGCCCGCAATGTCCCACTAATGAATGATGAACAAAGAACCATTTATGATCGCATTATGCTCGCAGTTTCAGCTGGACAAGGTGGGTTCTTCTTTTTGGATGCACCGGGTGGAACTGGCAAAACATTCGTTATTTCGCTAATTCTTGCTGAAATACGATCAAATAATGGCATCGCATTGGCCGTTGCATCATCGGGCATTGCAGCAACTTTATTGGATGGAGGCAGAACAGCACATTCAGTATTTAAGCTGCCACTAAATATTCAGAATAACCCTGACGCAGTATGCAACATTAAGAAACAATCGTCCATGGCCACCGTACTTAAACAGTGTAAAATAATCATCTGGGATGAATGTACTATGGCACACAAACATTCGCTAGAGGCGTTGAACAGGACATTGAAAGATATTAAAAACAACGACAAACTATTTGGTGGAACTCTGTTGGTCCTTTCAGGTGATTTCAGGCAAACACTTCCAGTCATTCCACGTTCAACATACGCTGATGAGATCAACGCTTGCTTAAAATCATCTTCATTGTGGCGTAATGTTGAAAAATTACAGCTGAAAGTAAATATGCGCGTTCAAATGCTTCAAGATCCATCCGCTGAAACATTTTCAAAACAACTCTTAGATATCGGTGATGGAAAAGTTGCTATAGATGAAACTGGATACGTAAAATTACCTACAGATTTCTGCACAATCACTGATTCGCAAGATACTCTCATTGAACAAATATTTCCCGATGTACACACACAGTACATAAATCATGAGTGGATTGCAGAAAGAGCAATTTTAGCGGCAAAAAATGTAGACGTTGACAATTTAAATTTGAAGATACAAATGTTGTTGCCAGGGAACTTGGTATCATATAAATCTATTGATACAGTTTGCGACGACAGCGAAGCAGTAAATTTTCCCTCAGAGTTTTTGAACTCACTGGATTTGCCAGGCATGCCACCGCATAATTTACAATTAAAGGTTGGATCTGCCATTATCTTGCTTCGTAATTTGAACCCGCCCCGGCTGTGCAACGGTACGCGATTAGTCATTCAAAAATTAATGAAAAACGTGATCGAAGCCAGCATTTTAAATGGCAAGTTCAGTGGTGAAAATATATTAATACCACGGATTCCTATTATACCAACAGATGTGCCAATTCAATTCAAACGTATTCAGTTTCCGGTTAGATTGGCATTTGCAATGACAATCAACAAATCCCAAGGTCAAACGATGTCTATTTGTGGCTTAGATTTGAGTACACCATGTTTTTCACACGGAGAATTATACGTGGCATGCTCTCGAGTGGGTAAACCATCCAGTTTGTTTGTGTTAGCTAAAAATGGACTAACAAAAAATATTGTTCACGCTATAGCATTAAGAGATTGATATTGTTTGTTAGTATCACTGTCGTAATTGATTAATTAATGATATAAAATTTTAAGGAATAAATTATAATAACTTAAAAATAATGCTTGCCTTTTGTTATTTATATATTCCCTCATCATTCACAGCGCTCCATGCCTATTTCACGCATATACCACAATATTAAACACTTACAATAATTAAGCTATTTTTTGTCAACACTAGAAATTAGTTAAAAAATAATTAATATGGCAAAACAACGTTTGCCGGGTCAGCTAGTATTAATATATTTATATATTAAACTTACACTGAATTCTACATTAGATAGTTATGTAACTATCACTATTACTAATATGATAAAAATGTAATTATTATTTTTAAAAAACATTCTAAAATTCAAAACTACCTTTATTGAAAAACTTAAAATAAAGTGCTTTTTCAATTGTGTGCTATTTTTAACCGACTTCAAAAAGAGGAGGAGGTTCTCAATTCGACCTGTTAATATGCTTTTTTTTTTATGTTTGTCCAGCGATTACTCCGAAACTAATGGACCGATTTCGATTAAAAAAAATTTAAATGAAAGAGGATCACCCCCCGGTGGTCCCACTCCAGTTTTTTAAAAATCGGCCCAGAACTTAGCTAGCATTTGTCAATAAAGTACGTCATTTTGGCGAAAAATTTGAATTTTCCATTAGAATCTATATATAAAGCTGAAATACCACTGACTGACTCACTCATCACAGTATCTCGAAAACCATACCTCCTAGGAATGTGAAATTCGGTACACATATTGCTCATAGGCTCTAGAGGCGCCCTAAGAAAGGATTTTAAAATAATTAACGTTTAAGGGTTGAAACTACCCCTAAAACCATAAATATTGTTTGTTTTATATCTCAAAAACCATAAGGCCTAGGAACGTGGAATTTGGTACACAAATTGTATTACTCATAGGTGCTAGAGGCGCAGTAAGACAGGTTTTTAAAATATTTCGCGTTTAAGGGTTGAAACAACCCCTGAAACCATCAGTATTGTTTGTTTTATATCTCAAAAACCATATGGCCTAGGAACGTCGAATTTACTACACATATTGCTCATAGGCCTTAGATTTGAA
>JAGFPH010000605.1:61020-82559 GCA_018207615.1 Philaenus spumarius | reverse complement strand
TTATGTTTTTTGAAGTTGGTTTATTTTTTTTCAAAAATTTATTATTAAATATACAGTATGCTGTAGCAGTGGATAGTTTTTTATAATTCCTTGTAGCCTATATAAAAAAATAAATTAGAATTAAAGTCTAGAAATTTTTAAATCCAACATATTTACTATTAACCCTTAGTTAGGCGCACCCCTAGGACTAACGTCAGAAGGCGCTAGCGGCAAAATCCCCGCACTTTCATTTTCCAGAATTTCTGTCGCTATTTTGCAGCATTTAAAATTTGGTAGGGTTCAATTTTGATTCAAAACTGATAGGGTTCAAAACTTGGCCGTTGGGCCCATGGTAAAACCCGCCCCCCTCCCCCACGTGGATTTGAACCGGGTACATTTATGGTATTTTACGTTTTGATCGATTTTGGGGGAACCAAGCGAGCTATAAGGTCGTATAAAAAACCAAAATGTGCAGTAATATCCTACATTAATTTTTTATACAATACTCTAAAAATGTTTCATTGTCGTAATAAAAATATAAAAAAATAGTTACTTCCGGTCAAAAAAACGTGCTTGACACCCCAAAACGTGTTCTGAGGACTACAATCGGTGCTCATTTGCCACACCTGACCTTAGGTCTCACCATAAGGGTCACTGCAAAGCTCATTTTTTCTTTGGAAATTTGATAATAAAAAGTACAAAATGAAAGAGCTAATAAATGTTATAGGTCTAGCTACGTAGAGAATGTACCATTTGGAAAATAAAAAAATCGCAGCTGAACAATGTTGGCAACACAGAGCAAAGTTGTGTTAGGCTAACAACAGACCAGACACCGGTGTACGGTACACTAGTGTATGGGACACTAAATATACTATCAATCAAATGTGTGTCAACAGATGAGACACTGAGTAGCGCGCTACCAGATTCTGTGGCTCTATGGTGTCTCTCCCCGCGAGAAGCTGGGACACGGGGACAGTGTCCCGTACACCGGTGTCTCGTCTGTTGTTAGCCTTAAGTCGTACTAACCTAAACAATAACAAGAAATTACGAAAAACTTACACTTAATTTTGGGACGCTAGTGGGGAAACCCCCAAAGTTCTTACAACACAAAAGCGCGCTAGCAGCAAGAGACCCGCACTGATGGGATCATTCACTTTCGCAGCTTATCACAGACTGATGATTCGTTAAAATTAAGCAAGGGTGGCACACACCTACTCGAAAAAGGTCAGAAGAAAGATACCTGGAACATTGTTTGTCAACATTGAACAGTAACAGCTTTATTTCAGTTTTTCTGAGAATGCGGGTAAATCCCCGCCTAGCGACTAACTAAGGGTTAATTATTCTTCTAGACATAATAACCATTTGAGGTTTTGACAAAGCTTTGATAGAATGACCAGTGAAAACATTAAAGTGCACTATTTCTCAAATTTATTTCTATCTTTTAATAAAGGATTGATAAACATCTACATCACTCGCAATTCAATAGATTTTGATAATACTATTAGTAGCTGAAGAGGACTGTTTTTGTAAATTCACTTTTATATAAACCAACACCCTACTTTTTTATTATTAGAAAAATTCCATAGGAAAGATGAGTTATTGCAGTGACCCTTATGGAGAGACCTAAGTTCTGGTATAGTAAATGAGCACCGATCATAATCCCCAGAACACGTTTTAAGGTGTTATTAAAACTTTTATGAAAACGTTTTTTAAAACTGTATTTTTTCCACTCAGAAGAATGCAGAAGCCAGTTGAAGAAAGTAATGAAACTTATATTCCCTTAAGTTTAGATTTTTCCCTTTTTTGCTTTTATGAATATTATTTCATTGATTATCACATTTTAAATTGTCGAATACCGTACTAAAAATGTGAAAAAACACAATCAATAGTGTTATCAAAATAAATATATACAAACAAAATCAGTTTTTAAATGTGTTTGTTTCTGTTTCCATAAAGATTTAATACAAATTACTTTACAGGAAGATGAAGAAGCATTTGAGACTTTTGCAGTGTACTGTGGGCTGGCTTTACATCATGCTAAACTCTATGATAAGATCAGGAGATCAGAACAGAAGTATAGAGTTGCACTAGAAGTGCTTGGTTATCATAATACTTGCACTGAAGTGGAAGTAGAGGATACTATACTAAATCCTTTGCCTGATTCAGTTCCTGGATTGGATGAGTGAGTTTAATATCAGAGTTATTAATATTCCAGAAAAATATTCTCCAATGGTGTAGTTGTAAATTAATCAGTGTTTGAACGCACTATCCTGGTTGGTATTCTTGGGTAGGGGGTTTTAGGAACAGAATGGAGGGGATTTCTTCACAATAACATATTTTTGTATAGTTAAAATGTATAATTGTTTTGTTTGATGTGTATAAATGTTAAAGAATAGGTATACAGGGTGATTTTTATGTCCTGGCACACTTGGATATAATTTAAATGGCCTGAGATATCAATGTGAGACTTTCACCATACCTTTATAACATTTCTTTTACTTTTTTAGGTGGTTAAACATTTCGCCCTCCTATTCTAAAGGGGGGTAAAAGGGGCAACTTGAAATTTTCAAATGCAAACTCCATCATGTGACCCCTCATTTGAAAGGGCATATCAAAAGAAATCAAATGGCACAAACTAGAGGTCTCTATGTTTGATCTCTATATCAAAAACTACAACCATTCCAAAATATGGGTGAAGTACTTCCCAAAGTTATTGAAAAAATAAGTTTTCAAACTCCTTATCTAATGCAAACATCATGGAAAGATTGAAAAGGTTCATTTACCAGAGTAAAATACTATTTACAATAGTAAAAGAATGTATTTCCTTGTTCTGTTGTTAGTTACATTAAGTCGACATGCTTTGGAATTTCCCGTGTTCTTATCTTACCAGTTTCAACAATCTACTTAGGACTTTCTTTTGTGTCCTACTCACTTGAATTTTATCAGTTCATAGCTTAGGTTGCCATCAACAATTTCAGTTCAAGTTTACTCTTCTGGCGAATAGTGTTAGTTATTTTATTTCTATTATGGAAGGTTCTGAGTTTGAAAGACTTACTGTGTTAATGATGAGAGGTTAAGGGGACCGTAAGAGATCATAAAGAGTGAAGTAGGTTTATCAAAAAAAAAAAAAAAAAATGTAAAGAACAAAAAAGTCTTAAAATTGCCCATAAAATGCAAAAATGGGGGCTTTCCATTTTAAAAAATGAAGTTGGCCGCTATTTTGGATTCAAAATGGCAGATTAAAAAAAAATTTTATACACAGTCCAAAAGGTATCAAACATTATGGGCAGATGTTCTATTTAAAAAATTTTGTCCGAATCGTATTTTAAAAGTTAGCTATTGTCACACTTTAGCTGGTCCACCCTGTATATAAAGCCAATAAAGATTGTTTTTATACAATGAGAATTCAACCAATTACAACAAACAAGTCTGTAAATTGACAAATTATCTTGAAATTTTTTATTATTGGCCATCTAGGGCAGTTGCTAAATGAATACAGCTACCTACAATATCATATGTTTGCATCATACTAAAACTAACATTGAGTTTGTCAATTTTTGTATTTTCATATTTGTTTCAAGTAAATATTAAGCTTTCTTGTAATAAACACTAAGGAAACTTTCATTCAATATGCTGGAAACACTATTACAATCTAAAACTGAATACAAAATTAACTCTTTTTAATGCATACCAGTGCATGAATTTAAACAAGCTAAGTACATTTTATAATATATACATAACACACAAATATTGAATATTCTAGAAGTGATTGCTTGTTCAAAACCACCATTGTTTAAAATAAATCCAAACTAGAACATTACAAGAACTATATTTTAACTGTTTTCGTTCTCACTGTTAAATTGTCGTAATTTGTAATCTATAAAATTGTTTCGTGTTATAGAAAATATAATGTAATAATTTATCGCCCATGTATTTTGGATATTATTTGACAATTTCATATTTTGCATTAGGGATTATTCAATTATTTTGATAATAATTGCATTTAATATCACCTATAATTTCCTAAAAAACTAAGCCATTAGGCCTACTCATGTTTTTCAATATCACATCATATTACATGGATGTACTGCATAAATTAACATTAAATAGATTTAAACAATGTGGACATTTAAAATTATTATATATATATATATATATATGAGTTTTTATGAAACAAAGGCATTTTATGACTATGCTGTCATCTTCAGAAGTAAACAAGAAACGGTCAATCAACCAAAAATATTTGTTCATTATAAAATGAATAAATAATTTCTTTAAGTTGTTTTTTCTAAGTAACTTATCTTAGTCCAGTTTAAATTACTAACAGATTATCTAACTATTACATTTCAATTAAAATATGCTAATGTTATTGTTTAACTTGTACTCAGGTATCACTTCAATG
Source organism: Philaenus spumarius (assembly GCA_018207615.1). Classification (NCBI taxonomy): domain Eukaryota; kingdom Metazoa; phylum Arthropoda; class Insecta; order Hemiptera; family Aphrophoridae; genus Philaenus; species Philaenus spumarius. The sequence goes on along the minus strand of JAGFPH010000605.1, from coordinate 78,178 downwards.
TATTTGAGTTGAACGATGGAGACAAAGTAAAACATGCTATTTACATGTTCAAAGACTTGTTTGGTTTGAGTCGGTTTGACAGAGATAGTCTAGTGCGATTTACACTAACTGTAAAGAAAAATTATCGTCGAGTTCCATACCACAACTGGACACATGGATTCTCTGTTGCCAACTCAATGTATTCTATTATTAAACATGCACAAGAAACATTTACTCCTAATGAGGTAAGTTTGTCTTTCGCCATGTGGTAGAATAAGTAGATTGATTGTTTTGGTTCCCTTACTGTCTATAAGGATTGAATTAATTAGTGTCTTTAGTATCTCTTTATTTTCATACCTCTTACAGAACATTGTACTTCATTGAACACTTTTCAAAATGTTTAATCTTCTTCTCAGTAGCCTAATCATTCTTGAGAAAGTAACATAAAAGGTCATGAAGGTAACCCAAAAATGATTTGCTCGAAAATTTGTGCTTTTCCTTATATATCCCTTGTCTTCTTAAAACTAAAAACATAAATGCAGAATCTAACTTTTATTTTGGTAAAAAGAAGATAAGAGTCATGATTTCAAAACAAATTCTGAATTTTCAAATCAATTTCTATTTTAGTTTATTTGACAGTTTTTATTTCTAATATATTACTCAATCAATAACAACAGCTAACATCTACATAATGAATTATTTATTAATACCTAATTATTATCTCTTGCAGTGTTTAGCATTATACATTGCTGCTCTGTGCCATGATTTAGACCACAGAGGCAAGAATAATAAATTTATGTTGGAAACAGAGTCTCCATTAGCTGCTGTATACAGTACGTCTACTATGGAGCATCATCATTTCAATCAGACTGTTACAATACTTCAGCAGGTAATATACAAAGTGTTGTTAAACTCTTATAAATATTTATTATAATTGTCATAAATGCAATTGTATTTAAAACAAACAAAATATAAGAAATGATGTTGTGATTTATTAACAAGTCCATTTTTTAAAATAAAGTAGAACCCAAGATTAGTTTTTGTTACAGCTGCAATGATTTTCCGTTAGTATAGTCATTGAAGAAAGAACAGGTTGTTTCTTCAATGGTATAGTGCAAGAGGGAAGGCTCCCTTATATATTTCCACACAATATTTCTCGGCTTTTATCCAAAATAACTCTTCATCTAAACTCTGAAATTCTCATTATTTTCTCTTAACCAGTAGAACAATGATGCAAATTGTGGAGTTTGCTTGGGGCATTTGATAAAAAGATCTTGGCTGATTTTAAAGCCCACTGAGCAGTTTCCTCTGTATTTATTTTTAGTTTTATGACTGTTTAAATTAAATAAGTGTTTTATATAACAAAAATAAATCTCATATTTGATGTAACTAATATTTTGTATATGTTATTTATTACACTTTTGTAAATACTTTTGTTATGGTTATTAATTAAATAACTTAATATAATTTTCAAATAAGATTTGTAAGTGACGGATTCTAAAAAATAAAGCAGCATAATTCTATAATGAATTTGTAAACTTATAAATTGATACAGTTTTTTACTTTTTATTACTCTTACTCGAAAGCTCATATTATGTTCATATGGCATATAGTCTGTGTTCATCGTACTTTCTGCATAGTTAGCAAACAAACTTTCTTCCATATTTTCAACAAGAACTCGTCCTGAACAAAACTCTATTTACAACTTTATAAGCCAAACAAATTTTAAAATATTTCTATAACAAAATTATCTTACCTCTCCCAATGAATTGTAAAAGTTGTGATTCAAACAAGAATACTTGATACTTATCTATTCGAAATTAGTGCTACGGTATTTTATTTATTTTATTATAAAATACATAATTTATTATACTTTATGGATGTAGCAAAAATCATGACTATGCAATATTAACTATGTGCTTTTTCAACAGCTACAAATTTTATTTGTTTAATTTCTTTGTGAAGTTTTTTGTTTGTAAGTAGTACTGGATATTTGTATTTTTTTATAATTTTTTTTTTATTAAGATAAGTAAAAAATTATTTGCTTCAAAATGAATCTAAATTTCTACTTCATTAATATAATTAATTTTAATTAAAAGTTAGTGGAAACTTTTGCCATTATTAAAAGAGACAAACAAAAGGATATTGCAGAATCAGTTAGGGCCTATGTCACAATCAGAAATCATAGATATTTAAAAAAAGGAATATTCATGTTTCTTCTTCTTAATAGGGTATGAATTTGTATTCGTTACAGACCTACTAGCTTATTATAGTTATTTGTGTCTTAAGGGTGGAAACTGTCACGTTGTCGCCGCAAAAGAAAATGTTACCACACTGGCACACTCGCTGTGCTTGTGCAGTCATTTTCTTGAGGGCGACTAAGAAACTTTCCACCCGTAAGACATTTTCCTCCAGTAACAGTTTTAGAATCTGTTACAAATCAGTTTAATAAAACTTTATTAAAACATGGGTATTCATATTTACAAAAAAAATTGAGGTTATGCCAAGAATACAAAGACACGGAAGTTCATTGATACATTGTTATTTTAGCAGCTGTTTTACTAACATATGATTTAGCGGGCGGTAAAGTGCCCATATAAAAAGGATTAAGTTTACTTTAAAACCCTCCTATAGGCCAGTGCCCCCGGTTGATAAGTGATTATTTCTACCCTATTAATGAGGCAGAAAATACCTTCTAAAGTAGTAGCTTGAGAAAAATAAATTACAGTTCAGGGGATTTGAATGTGATGAAATTTAATAAATACGGTATTGTTTTAAACATTCTTAATGATTGTTGTCTGATTTCAGCAAGGGCACAATATCTTTAGTCAATTAACAAACAGTGAATACAAACAGGTGCTCAGCTATGTCAAACATTGTATCTTAGCAACAGATCTGGCCAGGTTCTTTCCTTATAAGAGTAGATTACAGCAGCTTGTAACTGATAACACATTCTCATGGGGAAACCCAGAACACAGGTAAAGTAATTTCAGAAAATCTTAGATACAAAAAATTATGTTTCCTACCTTATTAATATTCACACTTTATAGGAGCTTGAATAAACAATTTCAAAAATACTTAATATAATAAAGTCAATGATTTAAATTAATATTTTTTTAAATTTATGACGAAAAACCTTGTTGTTGTTTCTCAGGTTTTAGATTTTCCTTCATTGTTTAAGCTGAGGATGGCCAAAATAGATCATTCAAGGATTATGGATACCTACTGGCTTGATAGTAATAAGAAACAGAAATTAAACCAAGAATATTTATAGTTTAACAAAAAATGTGTTATGAAAATAATAACACATTATCAACTTTTAAACTTGAATTAAATACTACAATGTTAATCCTATTTTATCTCTTTGCCATTGAATTGATCATTTATTTTAAAACTCATTTACTCCGTCTGTGACTTATTATAATAATTTATTGTTTTTATTTTGCAGACTATTACTACAAGCAATGACAATGACAGCGAGTGATTTATCTGCTAGTGCTAAACCGTGGGAACTGCAAGTTAAAACAGCTCAAGTCATATTCCAAGAATTTTATGAACAAGTAAGCCATTTCTCTAATCTATTTTTTCAACCATCAAGAAATCAATTGTATTGGACATAGTTTAATATTGTCAGTGTTATTTGACATTTACAGCAATAGGCAAATAATTTATTAAAATACTTTTACTTTTTGATTGATTGCTTTCTATTTATGCTTTATTGGATCTGTCTTCCCTAAGAGAAATTACAAATACATTTTCTTGTTTTAAACCTTCATTTTATTCTGTGGTGATCAATTAATTCTAGACCAGAAAAAAAAACTTTTTCTTTCTTAAAAGACATAACTACAATATTTCTTAGTTGTTTACAATGTTTGCAATGAACTTAAACAAAATGTAATTTTAATTTGGAAATTTTAAAAATACAAAAATATTTGTTTCTGTGATGTTTAAGTTTAACATTATTCTTCTGAATAATTGCTTAATTTTCCATTTACTGAAAAGTCTTAAACATTATTATTATTTTATAACAATAAACAAATATCTCCTCTTTACTGAAATGGTATTTGTTAATAATGAAGGGTGATGCAGAGAGAGCATCTGGTATCACACCCGTGCCAATGATGGACCGTAACCAGCCTGAGCAGCAGGCAGCTTCCCAGGTAAACTGTTATTTTATTACATTATACTCTCTAACAAATACTACAATACATTAAAATGTTTTAACTAAAATTTGTTTTTGTGGATTATGACATAAATTTTAAGTACAGTACAACCTCATTAAGTCGGTCCCCTTTAAGTCGGATCTCCGGGTAACCCGGACCGGTTTGCAATAAATAAAAATATGCATTTTGGTAGCGCTATTGCTTTATACGAGCGCACAATCGTAGCGTACTGCACGGTGATCGTGTTTCCGTGCAACCGAGTTTGTTTGCCGTGCGGCACGTAAACGTTACTTGAAGCTGACGCAACAGAAACTTACAAGCTTTTTCCCCAAAAAGTAGACATACCTGTACAGCCTACAGATGTGTTTTTTGTTTTATTGTAACAGTAAATATTTAATAGTGTTTTTCTCCGTAATAAAGGAAAATATTGTAAGTTTACAGTGTATTTTCATTTATGATCTTTTATGCTCTTTCTCTGGCTAACACGGATTTTCGTTATGGTGGATCGGTGGTGGTCCCGGCTGGTCCGACTTAACAAGGTTGTATTGTATTTGTAGAAGTTATCATTTAAAGTTATTAACCCTCAAATAAATCATGTTTAGCACTATTCCTCTCTATACATTATTTACCAGTTAACCTTATAGTGTGTGAATCATAATAACAGCATAAAACTTATTTTGGTAGTTTTTATAATGTTTTCTGAACTTCTAAGATAATATAAATAACTTTCTTATAATACTTTAAATTTGTAGGTTAAATATTTTGAAATTAAAACTTCAACTTTACATTTTCTTAAAACTATTTTTTCTGTTTAAGGGTAAATCAAAATTTTTTCTATTGATTTCTATCTTCTCAAACTATCTCTTATACAGTTTTTATAAAATCTGGTTGTTATAGAACTAAACAGTGTGTTTGTTATCACTGACAGGTTGTGTAATTTTGCTTTAGCGATGGTGTGGTGCCACATCAGGTGCATTGAATGTTTGTCGCCGCTTATTACTATTGGTCTCGGGACAATTAATAGCCATTTCTTTTCATGGTGTACGATGCATCTCAAATATCTGTCTTTGGAATACTTTTATAATTGGGGAGCAATACAATAATTTGTCAAATTACATATAATAAACACAACAATCTAACTAATAAAATATGGAATAAGAATAAATAGTGGCTACTCCTAGTTTAAACAAGGAATATGACTGAGCATATTTTCCTACGAAATAGTGCCCAAACACCCGTGGTCTGCTATTAGTATACAGTCAGATTATTGTTTTTAACCATTTTACAAAGGAAATAGTTCACAAACAAATGTACAGCCTTACTAACAGATAACAGACCATAAGACAGTTTCATAACAGTAGGCAATAAGTCATTTGTTTATATATATCAAACTGCACTCTGTATATAACGCCTCTCCCCTCTCAATAAATGGTGTTACTCTCACCCAATGGCGTATCCAGGGAGGGGGCCCAAGGGGCGCCGACCTCCTCCCCCAAACTTCAGGAAAAAATGTAGCAAAAACTACTGGCATGAAGAACTAGGCTACAAATTTACATAATTAACAAAATATTTAAACTAACAATACTGTACACTTTAGGGTTGCCATATCACCGGATTTCCCTGGAGATTACCGGATTAGGAATTTTTGCAAATAACGAGAAATCTACTCTTTTTTTAATTTTTCTAAAAAAAGTTGTATAACGCAAATTTTCTGTTGAAATCGTATTTAGGAACAAAAATGTATTTACGTTTACACCTTTATCATCATGGAACTATTACCAAAGCTAAACCCTCTCTCCCTGTCTAGTATTTTTACTTCTAGTATTTTTTACTCTGGTTTTTTGAAGTGAAAACTTCTTTAGCGGCGTTGGGCACTTTTTGCTTGGGGAAAAAGCATTGAATTCGCGACCGTTACCACTCGAGATATAGTATGTATTATATATATATATATATATATATGTATGTACGCAACGCGAATATACTACATAGCACTTCTTATTGGGAGAGGAAAAAGCATCAAACTCGCGACCGTCACCGCTCGAGATATAGTATGTATCTATATATATATATATATATATATATGTACGCAACGCGAATATACTACATAGCACTTCTTATTGGGAGAGGAAAAAGCATCAAACTCGCGACCGTCACCGCTCGAGATATAGTATGTATGTATATATATATATATATATGATATTTGTGTTATATGTATATTAAATACCAAAGTCAGCAAAGTCATTAATGTTTTAAATTATTTTATCCTTATTCCTCCTCCTCTAATATTAGTACGGACAAAAAAATATAAATTGGTCATAGAAGTTATCACTTCCAACGTGTGGTCTTAAGCACACTATTTAATTTTTTTCGGCGGAAAACTTTGTTAGCTTTTGCCTATATTCGCAGTTTTCGATCGCTGAAAATGTACAAAGATTTACGGCGCCAAGAAACCAATGCACCAACAGAACCGAACCAAGATCAGATGTCTTTTGCCTTATTATACAGAGGCTGTCTTAGGATTTACACTTAACAAAACAACGATGTTATACATTGAAACTTGTACATCAAAGTACTTAATCTACTTTTGTTATATGATTTGCAAAGCCTGTGTATTTGGGAAGGTATTGAAATATTAAAATAATTTAAAAGCAAAAGTATACAGTAATTAATTAAAAAAGCAAATTAGCAATTTAATATAGACTACTTTAGCTGGTGAAAGATTTTCTGTGTTAAACAATGGATTTCCATAACAGCTGATATAAATTAGAATTAATTTCTACGCAGATTTTTATATTAGGTTTATTAGGACAAAATTGGACCTATAATAATAATTGTTAATAATGAGGTTTATTTAAAATTAAGTACTCTCCTATTCCTGCATAATAATTGATATTTTAAATAATTACGTTTTATAATGTGTAACATAAAAATTTAAGAAGTATTTGTCTGAATGGTAAAAAATGTTTGAAAGATCTCTTTTACATTACCCCGTTACCTAATAATTAATCAATGTGCAGTTTAAAATTGTTGTAAGCCTACATTAAAAGCAATATAAGCTGAGTTAAAAGTAAACTGAAAGTGACATTTTTTCTGGTGAAGTGATTGGTCCTAATTTTATAAAAAGCTTAAATTAAATTAACATTCTGTTTTGACAATATATACTTTTCAGCTTACATATATATGTTATTATTACAACACATATGTTGTGTGATTTGCAATTTAAATATAACAACAAATAATAAAAACATTTCTTACTAAGTTTTCTATAATCTTAAATACATATATATATATTTTTTTAAATCCTCCTAAATTTTGGAAATTTAGGCATAACAATAGCAAATAATTTGATTCTATAATTGAATTTTGTACGTTAAAAAATTAATTTAAAGGAGTTTTTAAAAATTTGAACTTAATTTTCAAATCCCAGGACCTTTCCTCCCCCAGATCAACCCCCCCCCCCCCCCCGGGAGTTAACCAGTTAAAATCTCCTCTTTCTCCCTCACTACCATATTATGGCAATTCTATGTACACTCCACTGTATGTTGTCAGTCAAGTCATGAATATTAGGTTGGCACTACAACCACTACTGCACCCCACACTCCACCTTATCTGAAGTCAGCCAATACAACATCATTTTTAAATTGTGTAAATTTTTTTATTTATTCTTACTAAACAAAGTAATTAAATACATATACAATATTTTTATCACTCCTCTTTAAAATTATAAACGTTGCTGAGAATTACAGTTACTTTAAGTTTTTAAAATATGAAATTACATAAGAGGGGCACCCGCCGCCCCCCCCCCCCCCCCCCCCCCCCGACTTAAATCCTGGACAAGCAACTGCTCTCACCAATCCCTTTTCCTATTCCTATCAGAAATTCCAGTAATGATGGGGATGCGGAATACTACCCCCCCAGGTGAAACGTGATGTCACGAAATCTGCCAACTAACCAATATGGGAGCCGTGTCCGCGACTGGAATACTACCCCACCTAGCAAAAGCGGGTCGCCGGAATACTACCCCCCCAAAGCAGGTTCCTACAATTATACTGTTATCAGCAACATACTGTTACTAAACAGTTTAGGTTAGTCCTCTAGTTTTTTTTTTTATTCTAATTATATCGAAACTTGAGTGTGCGTGACTGGAAAACTGCCCCCCCGATCTCTGACGTCAAAATGACGTAGGACCCTGCTTGGGGGGGTAGTTTTCCGGGGGGTAGTATTCCGGCGACCCGTAATGATGTATCAAAACTATTTGTGTAAAGTGTCTTAGAAATGAATGAAAGTGATGTGGCTAGCAAAACACTGCAAATGACGTTCTAGAACGCCACCACTCCTTTAATCATAACAAAATACATGTCATGTGACATATACAATTTCATTGTAATTTACATACTGTACATACTTCTCAAAGGGTTAAGTTTAAAAATGTGAATATCCTGGGAAATAATATTTTATTTTATATTTTCATGGTTAAAACTCTTTATTAACTATTTTGAAACATTTTCCTACAAAAGACACTAAACTTGTTATCTGTTAATTTGAGATTTGTTTGTATTATTATCATTATTACAGAGTCCTTCAATTAAACAAATTTCTAATTTCTAACATCTCTTCAAGTTAATAACAAAATGTTTGGGTCAGATAAAGAAAATCTTTGCCATCACTTTGAATTTGTTAAAGCAATTTAGCCTAAAACTAATGAGGGATTTGTTTAATCAATATAAACAAATATCTATTCTAGTGTTATAATAAGTTTCATCATAATCAATTATTGTAAAAAATTGGAAAATATTGCACAGATTTTGATCAATATTTTTACACCTAAATTAACCATAAAAAACTTAATTTTGGAGGATGTTCTGCTCTTTTTTTATACTTTGCAGATGTGATTTTGGAAGTGTGTTTTTATGCATATGGTATGCTTAACCAATATGCCAAAATTCAGCCCTTATTCTTGAAATTAGTTAGTAGACAGTTTGTGTCAACTGGTCTTTTAAGAATTTCTGATTGTTTTCATACCTATAAAGGTTCTCGTTCAAAATAATACTTAGTTTCTGTTGATACTATATGTTTCATCATCATGCCTAAATTCAATCCAATCCCAAACTGCACTCTGGATAATATATGAATTAAATAGTGATGACTTAATATTTATACTGGTATTATAACCATTATCCTTCATCCGATTGTTTTAATAGTTTTTGCTCCATCCAATAGGGAATTAAATGTGCTACAAAATCTTGACATTATTTGTTAAAATGTACGGTTAATGGGTAATTTAGGTTTGAAATGTTCAAACAGTTGCCAATTTGAAACACATGATTGGATATAATCGTTTATTTTACTGAAAATATATATCATTGCTAGGTATAACTTCAAGTCAAGTTTGAACTCAATCGGTCAAACTGTTCTCTAGATATCAATTACTTTGTAAAAACCACATACAGACAAACGAAAAAGTAAGCACCGCAGACCCATGTTTATATTGTAAAATATGTTTGTCGGAATCCGTAAAAGGGGTTCAAAGAGTTCGGGGACAGAAGATATATTACTAATAAGTACTATCATTTATGTAAGGGGAGTTAGTATTTTGAGGAAATTCTATTTTATTTCTATTTGGTCACCTGTTCACTCATAATACAAGAGCAGTTGGACATGTAATCCTAAAATATTTTGAGAGCAGATAATAGAGTTTGAGTTAGAGTGGGCGCACTGGTATTTTATAATAATATATTAAAATGTGTGTTTTTTTACTACAGTTAAACTTACGATTTGTATTGATTTGATTTCAGGTTGATTTTATGAATGGTATCTGTATCCCCTGCTATAGTCTCTTGTCTGAACTGATTCCTCAAACCAAACCTCTGTTGTATGAATGCCAAAATAACCTCAAACTGTGGGAACAAAAACGAAGTCAACAGCAACAACAAGAAGCTAAATAGCTTAGCACAACTTACGTACCTACTCATCTGTGATAACTGTACCTAATCTCACTTTCAGGGCAACTCTTTCTAGCTGATCTTCTCATAATGTGTCATATCTATTGTATAAATTTAAAATACTTTTAGTGTTCACAGTATTAAAAATAATATTAATAAATAAATGTTATATTCATAATTAAATTAGAATTTTTTAAACCTTAACCAAACTTTAATAGGCTGCTAAGAGGCCTTTGAACCTTAATCAAAACAGGATAACTTCATTTAAATCTGCAATAACTAAACAATGAGAGTTAAGGTAGAAACACACTGCCGTCATATCAAGTGAGCGGTTCAAATCCACGCGGGAGATTTTACCTTGGAGGTATCTTCGGATCTGAGGACAGTCGGCCTTGTTTGTATGCTGTGAGCGAAACAAAGCAATCCATAACCCGAGGTCGCAAGGTCGAGGTGCAAACTCGCAAATTAAGTTCGGCTCTGCGAGCGGAACAAATTAGCGCGTGAGTCAAAGCTGGAGGTTTAGTTGCAAACATATATATTTCGTACACACAGACAGCTATTCAGAATTATTATAATCAGAATCTATATATTTTGATCAAATTTTTATATTTTTGAGTTCTTAAAACTCCAAATATTTATAAAATACATACAAAAACGGAAAATGTTTGCCCTAGTTGTCGTTCAACTTCCCATAACCAATGAATACGTAACAATATTAGAAGCGAAACCTTATGCACTAAAAGGGAACACTAGTTGGTAGTTTACCGAGAATTCACTCCAAGCGCCACCAATCTTTTTGCGGGCTGCTGAGCGGCGAATATATCTGTCTCTCTCGCCAACACACACAAACAACTTTCTCTTTCATCCCCAACTGGCCCAACCCCAGTAGACAAATATCGTAGTGTCAAGAGTCTGTTGGATTTTGCCCCATAAGGCCTAAATAGGCCGACAGATATAATTTAAACCCAAAAATAAAAGCCTACTACTAAATAATTCCGACTGCTTCCGCTTTACATTTAACAAAGCTCTAATTTTTCAAAAACCAATATTGTGATAGGCTGCAATATTTTTTTCTTGAAATTGTCCATATTGGAAACAATACGGTATATAAAATTACACAATTTTATTTTAAAGTAAAAACCCATTATTAATGAAAATTATCTCTAATAAAAAAATTATTGTCTAAAATAAAGGAAACTCAACATCCTCTCTTGATTCTCAGATTACTAGAATAGCAAATTGTACTAATATAAAAAGTTAAAAACCATATTTTTGTAAACTATTATTGAAGTTAAACATGGTTTCTAAAAAAATACTCAAATCATCAATTTGAAAGTACAATGATTGATTTATAATATTTCAATTATGACTAAAAAAAACAAAATTACTATTACACAACTACAAATTTAATGTCTATCTCCAACAAACTACCAAAACAAATTACACATTTCTACTAAACTACAATACAACTCACTGTAATTCAGGATCAGGAAATGTTATTAAATGTTTATGAACATGATCGCTAAAATTCTTTTTAAAATACAAACTAGGGGGGACCCCTGCGTGCTCCGCACGCAACCCCCCACGGAACTTTCTAAACTCATAATATGTTATGTTTTATTTATAATTAATTAAGGTGTAGTATTAATAATAACCTCAAAACTAAGATGGTAAATAATGTTAAATGTTCAAATCAAATTATTTCTTATATTTTATAACAGCAGTTTTAATAATGGTTAAAAGAACCAGCAAGGCTGAGGTCTACACTTTAAAACCCTAACCTAAAAGCTAGAAATACAAAAATAATAATTGCTTCAAATTTTGAAATGAGCTGTTAATGGAAATATTGGAGCAAACAGCTATAGGCCTATTATGTTATTTTATTCAATTGGTTGCTATGGTAATAAATGTAAATACATGTGTTGGTTTATAATTCTAGACCTAACCTATAAGAATTTTTTCTGACTAAATTTACAAATATTGAAATAAAAAAAGGTTTTTATCGAAATGAATGTTACTCAGGGATAGTGCAACTTTTTATTAGTAAAACTATTTTTTCAATCGGTTCAGTAGTTCCAGAGATTACCCCCTACAAACAAACTAACAAACAAACAAAATTTATCTCTTTATAATATACTAGGGGAGACCCCTGCGTGCTTCGCACGCCAACCCCCAATGGAACCTTCTAAAAACATACGTTACCAGTATGTTTTATTTATAATAAAGTTGTAGTATTAATAATAACCTCAAAACTAAGATGGTAAATAATGTTAAATGTTCAAACAAAACCAAATTATTTCTTATATTTTATAACAGCAGTTAATAATAGTTAAAAAAAACCAGCAAAGCTCAGGTCTACATTTTAAAACCCTAACCTAAAAGCTTTCTAGCTATACAAAAATAATTGCTTCAAATTTTGAAATCAGCTGTTAATGGAAATATTGAAGCAAACATCTATATTATCTGTTATTTTATTCAATTCGTTACTATGGTAATAAATGTAAATGTGTTGGTTTATCATTCCAGGCCTAACCTAAGATTTTTTCCGACTAAATTTACAAATATTAAAATAAAAAAGGTTTTTACCGAAATGAATTATGGCCTATGTTACTCAGGGATAGTGTAGCTTTTTATTAGTAATACTATTTTTTCAATCGGTTCAGTAGCGCCAGAGATTACCCCCGACATACAAACAAACAAACAAATTTTACCTCTTTATAATATTAGTACTGTATATAGATAATATAATATAATATTAGTATAGATCAAAAATAATTGTACATATTATGAAAGAATATTCAATCATATATATTCCACGAACAAATGTTAAAAACATATGGTTATATGGTTAACAAAAAGGAGGAATGTATAGATCATTGATTGAAGACGAATCCTATAAATAAATATAATCTGTGTTATTTGTAATCAATAGTTCGCATAAAGTTCATCCTACCAAAATAAACAATAGCTCAACTGAATGCTGACTGAAAGCCTGTAATTCACTGATTGTTCTAACAAAGTGACCATGCATAACCATAAACATACATGAGTTTAAACATAATTATATTGAAAACTAAACAAACAATCTGAATGAAACTAAAAGCCATTAAAAGATCACATTTTTATTTTTATATATAATTGTATATTTAAATACTAAACAATATCTTATACTAATTAGGCCTATAAATTTAAAATTAAAAACTATATTTGAACCATTTTGTTACATCCTAAATTAACGTTGATGCTAACAAAGTGACCATGCATAACCATAAACATACATGAGTTGAGTTTAAATATAAATATATTGAAAACTAAACAAACAATCTAAATTAAACTAAAAACTATTAAAAGATCACATTTTTATCTTTATTTTCATATATAATTGTATATTTAAATACTAAACAGTATCTTATACTAATTAGGCCTATAAATTCCCAGTTTTCGTTCTAGTTTCCAATTTGCATTGTTTACGCTTCCATTTAGTAAATTTGGTGTTCCTACCAAGACCCACATAGTAAATACAACTGGATTTGAGAACACACAAACAATACAACAACTGAAAATTAATAATAAAGCAAATAATAATAATCACCTCATCTACAAATCCATAGCTTCATGATTTGAATTCAGCAGATACATAATAAAAGTCTTTGATTTTTTTTTGTGTTTTAACGTCCTACGGTTTTGCACTTAAGGCTAATGAAGACGGGACCTACACAGTTTTACGTGGAATCCGAACCACAGCCAACGATGTCTGTTATTAAGAAACCATTTAGAAAATTATTCGGGGTCAATGGGAGTTGAACCCGGAACCTTTCCATTGATGGTTGCCATGACGATTGATAAAGCATTGACGCTTTAACAATCACGGCCACCGTTTCTCCTAAAAGTCTTTGAAAGCCTAAACAAAATGAAATTGGACTTACAAAATAAATACCTTTTCACTATCAAATCTAAATCAAAAATAATGGTAGATATGAAAGAATATTCAATCATATGTTCCATGAACATATGATATAAACATATGGTTAACAAAAGAAGGAATGGATTTTATAAAGACAATTTTGGAAAACTTTAGAAAAAATTAAACTTTATGTTGGTTGTTCACAGTGCGTTCGCTTAAAACTCACCCAATTTCAATAATCAATGACTCAAATGAAAGCCGGTATTTCACTGAAGGTTCTTAGGCTAAAATATATAGAATAATTTAATAAGAATTTGAGATATGGATCTTTAATTAAAGGCAAATTTTGGAAAAATGAAAATTTATGTTGTTTGGAGGTCCATCACTCGCCTTAAACTCGACAAATTTGAATGATCTCTATCTCCTATGAAAGCCTGGAATCCAATGAATATTTCAAGACCAAAACTAACTATGTACCTAGATTAAATCCGGAGATATATGAAAAACAATCCTAAGACAATGCTGCAAATTTGAAACTCCCATAAGAAATGCATGGGGAGGAATTTTTGTTTGAGTATAAGTCGAGTTATGCGGTACCCTAGATAAATTGATGCGGATGCTTGATGGCAAATACGGGAGTGCATATCTTTAATTATTTAAGACATTAATTATGAAAATCGGTTGGGTAGAAGAGCCGAACGGACTCGGAAAAGAAAAACAGATTTTTTTAAATATATATAAGATTACATGTTAAGAATGCATATTTCAGTAAGCAAAACAAAGACATTCTATATTTACATTTAATTAAATTCCAAATAAATCAATGCATAATAGGCCTACAAATTTAAAATGTGTACATTTTGAAAGTTTATAAATCATTGAAAATAGAAAGTAAGAAAAGCAATTCATATTTACAGCAAATTATATGAAAAACAAACAAATAATTTCGGCTTTAAAATATTTACATTAGTACTAGTCATTGCCAAAAGAAAGGCAATCTATGTTTATAGCAAACTACATACAAAACAACAAATAATTATTATAGCTTTAAAATATATTAAGTTAAGCACATTAAGGATTACAATAAGGGAAAACTGGTTTTCAATATTCACAACTTGTACACCAGTGAAAGTGACGGAGTATGGTGGGGTGGGGTGGGTCAACGGTCCAAAGTTCAAGTTGGGGAGAAATGTTCAGTCCAAGTCTGGAAAAAAGTACAGTCCACCGCAATTCTGTACACAGGTAAAGGTAAATATTCAAGTGAAAGGAAGTAAATTAACATTATGTCAATTTCATTTAAAATTACTGTTTTCCTTGTTCCAAGTTTTTGTGATCTTGAATTGTTTCAGGAGTATCACTTTAACTATAGATTAGTATTTATTTACCTAATTAGTACTGTTTGAACAGTAGTTAGAGACATTAGTGATGGTATTGGAAAAAACTGGGACCTATGCAATGCCACCTCCTAAATGCATGAAAAAAACTGATTTGTGATTCAAAGAAATGTGGAATTTTCTATTTGATATAACAATATGAAATAAAAAACAGTCCAAAGATAATGTTTTTATCTTTAATTTGATATATAATAATATATAATACCAAATTTTAATAAATAGCCATGATTTTGGAATTTGGAATCAGTGATTACGAATAAATTATGAAACTTTACCAATATTATTTTACTAGCTGAATACCCGTGCTTCGCTACAGGGAATTTGTTTGTTGCATCACCATGATTTATAATTAATTGTCATAGTATTCTCTCATTTTCTTTCATCTATTATTATTAAAGTGAATTATAACATTTATATTCAATTACTTTGATATTTATTGTTCACTGGTCGCCCGTCAATTGTCTTCGTCATGGTATGTGTGCTAAATAAATTAAATAAACACAAAATTCATAGTGAAGAGCGTCTTTTTTCAACCGCTAAATCTACAGACTGAAATCACAGTCTGAGCTTGATATTGCAGTCTTTAATTGCGAATGCATAGATCGGGTTAGTTTTGATTAGGTTAAGTCTTAAATATTTTCTTAAAGTTAATAAGTTCCAAATTTCAGCTCTCTAGCTTTAAGGAAAGAATACAAATTCGTATTGATTGTTTTTAGGGTTTGTTAGTTTGTTATTACATTTTCAACCCTTAGCAGCACCTAACGAAATGTACAACTGGTTTACTTTTTATGTGTGTATCGTGTAAGAAATAAATGTACAAAATTTCAGCTCTCTAGTTTTAAGGAATGTATGAATATTAATAATTATTGTTTTTAGGGGTTGTTAACACATTTTCACTCCTAGCAGCAAGTAACAAAATGTCATTTACTTTTCATATGTGTTTTGTAAGAAATATATGTAAAAAAATTCAGCTTTAAGGAAAGTAAACAAACAACATATATTATTTTAGGTGACGTTTCAACCCTTAATTGTCAAATATTTTAAAATCCTATCTTAGAGCGCCTATAGCGCCTATGACCAATATGTGAACCAAATATTTTACGTTAATTAACGATATTAAATTAATATTTATAGTTATAGGGGTTGTTACTAAATGTTCACCCCTTAGCAGAACGTGATAAAATGGTAAAACTGCTTTATTTTTATATGTATCTTTTAAGAAATAAAAGTACAAAATTTCAGCTTTCTTTCTTTAAGGAAAGTATAACAAACAATGTTTATAGTTTTATGGGTTGTTTCAACCGTAAAAGGCCAAATATTTTAAAATCATTTCCCCTGTGGCAAATACATGTTCCAAATTTCAAATTCCTAGGACGTAAGGTTTTTGAGATATATAACAAACAATATGTATTTTTTTAGGGGTTGTTTCAACCATTACTGGCCAAATATTCTAAAATCCGTTCTTAGTTTGCCTCTAGTGCCAATAAGCAGTATGTGTACCAAATTTCAATATCCTAGGTGGTAAGGTTTTTGAAATATATACCAAACAATATTTATTGTTTTAAGGGTTGTTTCTACCCTTAAAGGCCAAATATTTTAAAAAGCTTTCTTAGTGCGCCTCTAGTGCCTATGAGCAATATGTGTACCAAATTTCAAATTCCTATGTGGTAAGGTTTTTGAAATATATAACAAACAATATTTATTGTTTTAGGGGTTGTTTCAACCCTTGCATGCCAAATATTTTAAAATCATTTCCCCTGTGGCAAATACATGTAC
>JAGFPH010000605.1:19231-33735 GCA_018207615.1 Philaenus spumarius | reverse complement strand
TCCTTCATTGTATGCGAGAAGATGGTAAGTTATCAAGTTGATTTTGATGATCACTTAAAACTTCCAATATGATAATTTTAAATATGACGTTTTAGTGTTTTTCAATGCTTGGGTATGGGTGACTTTCCTTTGAGATGGGAAGTGTTGAAGTTCAATTTATTTAGGTGAGAAATTTGATGGTACATTGAGCCAGGTTTTTAATTGATGTGTTGGTGATATTGTCAGGGCTTGGAACTATTTTATTATTGAGGCGTCTGATGGAGATAAATATGTGGAAATAAATAAACACATAAACAGTCCGGTAAAAATCATAAAAGTACTTATGAAAAAAATTCAATACTGATCAATTGTTCTTCATTCTCAGTATTATTTAATACTTCTTTCCATACTACATTTATAGTATGATGGTTATTCTCTTGAGGTAAAAGAACTTTTAAGTCACTTCTTTTAAATCTAGAAAAAGCTACATACAACATACCATGCATAAAAACAGAACTTAATAAATAAATTCAATAAAGCCAAGTGCTTTGGCTTTAGCTGATCCAGGTTTAATATTAGGTTTTGAATCAGGAGTTAATGGAACCTTGAGTCTAAAGGTTTTATGAGAGGTTTGTCCATTAGGAAGGAGAATTGAAGCTATTCCAGTGAAAGCCATACATTTGACTTTTTTGTTTTGACCAGAGAGAATATAATATAGAGTTTTATAGACAAATGTTTTTCCAGTTCCACCTGGACCACCAATAAAATAACATTTTGATACAGATTGTTCATTGTTACACGAATTTAGTATTTTATTCACAATTTCTAACTGCCTACCTTTAAGAAGTCCATACATTTGAACTCCAAGTGCAGCATTCTCATTTACACTTACTATCTCTTTATTTTGTTCATTTTCATAATCTGCGATATCATCCATGTTGAATCGGAACCCAATAACAAAAGTTTCGACCTTCAGTTGCTTCGGTGTTTAACTTATGCGCTATTACTCGATACACTCGTTTTATTGCCTCATCCACAGAACCGGAATTTCTTCTTGCATCTCTTAATCTTCAGCTAAATTTTCTCTGAATGTTTCCCACAAAGCCTTAGGATTCTCTGGAGATCCAAAAATAACAATTTGAGTAAAAAAGGTTTTCATTGCTCTGGGCATTTTGGAAATAGCAAATTCTTGTAGACTCTCAATCCACTGTCTATCGTCGTAAGTAAGCCCTCGAGCAAGGCAAGCTTGTTTATAAATCCCTCACAGTTAGTAAATCATCAAAACCAATAGCATCTTTAACATGGTATAAAAGCAAACGTAGATGATAAAGTTGGTTGTGATACAAAATTGACACTGTGTATCCTACCAATAATACGAATATTTTTAATTCTGGGTACCCACATACTTGTCTTTCCAATCCATCTAAAATATTCAGGCATCTGTCAATAGTAGTGGTAATTGACTTCTTGTTGATTTTCAATATGCTGATGTTTTAGATTTCGATTGTGGTGAAAATAGGCTTCTAAAGTTGAATATTTCAGTCCAATGTCAGCTAAATCCTCTTGAGTTTGTTCCAAATTTGCAATTCTGTACTTACCAGGAAGATGGATATCTAATAGTTGAACTGTATGACTTTTTTCTGAATTTCATTGACTAAAAGTCACCAACATGCTTCAGGCAAAGTAATACAGCGCCCTTGAATAAAGGTGTCTGCATCATTATAATTGAGTCTTCTTTGGTTTTCGATAACTTTGATAAATACACAGTCATGTCCTTTATAAATGTATTTGTATAGATATTTAACTGCTCTGATACTTCCAACATATTCTAACGTTTATATGGCAGTTATATCTTTTAAGAAGGTAAGGGTTGTAAGTAGAGATATGGTGATTGTCTCTTGTTACCCTACGATTTTCTGCATCCTTACGGTAAATGGCATGCTCATGGGAAAAATTAGGATTTAGTATATCTAATTTTGTGTCATAACGACGAAGCTAATTAGGTTTTTGATTATCAGTTAAAGATGTAACTTCCACATGTGGTTTCGGAAAACCAAATCGACATTGCATGCATCCGTTCTTGTTGACTATACATGGTGCATTTGGATTTAATTTTCACCATGGATTATGGACCATCCACTTCTTAACCAATTTTCGCAATTGTTGATCCGCAGAATTAGGAATTTCAGCTGAAATGAGATCATCAAGTTGTTCATTATTATGAATTTTATCTTCAGGAGACATGGTAAGTAAAAGATGCATGCGAGGCAATCCACGCATTTGAAATTCTATTGTATAAACAAAGGCAGAAACTTTCCCAAAAATTTGTTTCTTATCCAATTCATATATCAAATCATGAAACTTAAGTTTAGCTATTCTAGCGATCAAATCTGGTCGGTCTTGTGCTAGTTGTTCTAAAATTGAGCCATCTTCAAAAGGTAGACGTGCTGCTTCTTTAACACTTTGAACCATGGACCCTTAACACGTTGTCGTGCGTAGTTACCTGGGGGTTTTGGTAGTTTTTAAAAAAAACCTCTGTTACTTACCTTATTTAAAAGTATAAGATATTATATATAATTTTAAAGGCAAAAGAATAAGCTTTAAGTAAATGTAAATACTTCAAAGGTTTATTAAAAATACAAAATTGTAGCAAATTATGAAAAATACAAAAAAAATAGGTACATAGTCCTTTAGTTTACAACAAACACTTTATTTACACTTTACAAACACTAAAAACCACTTACAAACTATAACTTTCATCAATAAAAAACCACTAATAAATAAAAAAAAACTTACAACAATCAGAACTAATGGAAATACACATCGTCATCGAGTTACATCGCTAAGCAGACAAACGTCGATTGCAGAATGCACACAGCTGATCAGACACCATCTGATATTTATATAATGTTTTGTTGGCCAGTGTTAGAAAAATTCCAAAGGTCAAAGACATACAAACTAAAACAACTAATAAACATGATGAGAATGCCTAAACCCAAATATATGCCGACTAAGCTGAGTTGTAGAATTAAAAATAGAGTGACCCGAGGAATACTCGGGCTTCGGTAGCTGGCGCCGTGAACTTGGCCCGACCTATACTCGGGCTCAGGGTTCAAAGTGTTAAATTCTGGCCAATCAGGATTGCAAGTCATCGTGATAAAGAAATCTGGTGAACCGTAACGACGAACTATTCCCATAGCGTTTTCGAAGTGTTCATTATATCTTGTAGATCCTGGAAACGAATAAGGTAGGATAATTTTTTCACCAACAACAGCGTTATTTTTCACTGCCAGTTCATTAAAAAACTGGATAACACCTGTGTAGTTATCAGCAAGAAGTTTTTTTTAATTGAATTTGATCCATTGGATACGATCTTGTTCTACCCTTATAAAAGTATCAACCAGATATTGGTTGAAACAAACGACCACCAAAGTGTAATGCATTGAATCTTAAAAGCCGAAGATCAAGCTTACTCAAGTTGGCTTCAGACGGAATATCTTTGGATAGTCCAGGTCTAAATGCTAATCGATATTGAGCAAGTTCAAGTATCGTCACATGTTGACGGCTGGAATATGGTGTCTTCAAAGGAAGATTTAAAGAGAATCCAAAAGTTTCCTTCAGATAAAATAATGGATATGTAAATGGTTCCACACGAGTGTCAATATTTTTCATTGTAACCAATGATTTTCCTCGTTGACGAATAACTAATTCATTTTCTGGGAAACTTTGATCGGCTTTTAGTGTGACAACAGCACATACATCATTCTGAACTGGAGTATTAAATTTCCTATGATCAACGTTATCAGGTATAGCAAAAAGCAGTTTAATATAAAGAGCCTGTTTTGCTTCTGCGACAGCAAGATTATTTGCTTCTTCTTCTACTTCTCGCATCATCATGAAACCACGTACAAAAGGATTTACAGATCTTAAAAGAAGTCCAAATAAATTCAAGAGATCTTTGTTGATGCCATGGTTAATGGGATTGTTTATTCTTTCACTAACAGCATCTTCATTATCTAAAAATTATATCTGTCCATATTGAGGCCGTTCAAATTCACCTTCAGAATTTTGACTCGGGTGAACTGCAATATTGAGTTTGTGATAAACTTGACCGCTTTGCAATGTAGCTATATATACCTCAATTATTGATGGTACGATCATCATCTATAGTGAAGGAAGCCATGGCATAACATGTGTTTAAACTACGAATCCTTTTATGGAATATACCAGAAAGTGGATGACTTCGAAGGAAACGTCGCACTAACTCGTTTGAAAATTCTGAATGTGCAATGTCGATTCTACTATGCAAGCAGCAGTCTCCAAAGGAATCAGGATGAGTGTTATTTTTCACTCGTTCCTCTGGAAAATGAAAAGCTGTACAGTGAATGCAACTTACCCTAAAAGGTTTTAAACTATGATAAGAAGTATTAATGGTTGTAGCTATTTTGTAAGTACTTAAGTGGTTCAATCTGAGGGCTTCGCTAGATGCCTAGCATGTCTACGGCGATCTTCTTCCAGCCTTTGTTGGCGACGATCAATAGTCTCGACTGCTCATCTCTGAGATGTTTGTTTACACACTTTTTGAACCGCTGATTTCTGTCAGTTATTGATTCTTCTGTGCGTCTTAGATTAGCATAATTACGCATCCGATGTAGTCGGTTTGAGTTCAAAGTAAAGTTATTATTTTGTTTTTTTTCTTTTACGATCAACCTCTTAAGAGTAATAATCATTTTAGTCTCAGCTATTCTCTTCACACATTTTGAGTTTGCTACTCGCCCAGGTCTAACTGATACTAAAACAGTTTTTTCTTGTACAGTAACAATATTTCTTGATGTGCCATGTTTTTTATTAAGAACTTGTTCGATTTACTCTTGAGATTGTCTTATATAGTTAAACATTATTTTTTTAGGACGCCTACCTAAACGTGACCGAGTCTCATTTTGTGAAACATCAACAGGGGTCATTACAAGAGAATCCTGTAAAACATTGATTTTGGGAAACGACAACTCAACCGAAGTAGAAATAATTGGAACATTGAGTTCGGAAATAGGCAATTATACATCAAAATGACCACTATTAATATGCCCACTTAGGCGTAATCTTTTACTGGGAAAGTGTTTGTACCAAATGTTTCATAAATTCTATTGTAATAAACTTCGAAGCAAAAAGGAAAAATCTTACCAGCTGCAACCAATTCACAGACACCTGCGTAAACTGCATGTTGAGACATTTTCCGCACATACTCCGAAGAAGTTGAAAAGTTGTCACCATTTGAATTATAGGACATCCAAGAAAAGTCATTCCATTTTTCAGCAACATAAGAAACAACTCTTTTTCGTATTTCAAGACTTCTTTCTTGAGTGTTAAATAAAAGAAACGAAAGCGAATTAAAGAGGCAGGCACCATCTCCAATGATTGGTATTATAGTATGGGTTATAGACATTCCATTGATGTTAATATCTTCTAATACCGCCATGGTTTTCACTTTTCAAAGCACAACAGTAATCTAAAATAGTATAATAAAACATTTGATAAACTTAATAATCTTTCAAAACAAACTTTTGTTTATAATTTTTAAAGTTATTTTCAAAGAAATTTAAAAAATATTAGTACTATCTTTTTTATTGTGAAATCATTTTTTCCCCATATTACTTGAAAAAGTATATTAACATGTTTTACAGGATTAACCAGAACCTCAAAGCTACGTTTCTGAAATGAGTTAGGCCTATATTAAAGATTACTCTATATTACTATCAATGTAGGAAAAGTTTTTTTTTTTTTGCAAGTTAAATTGTGAAATTAAACCTAAATATAGTAACAATTATTCCAAACCGAAACCATATAAGTGGCATTGTTAAATTTTGGATTTTCGGCGTTTGCAAGCATAGTTTCAAAAATTTGTAAAAAATAGTAATTGTATCCCAATTTAAAAGTGTTTCATATATTTTGTATAGAAAAAGGTCCAATCATTCCATACATGCAACTAAAAAAATTATTAATATAATATTACAAAAGTTATTAGGTCAGGAAGAAAAATATGTTTCAGTAACGGAAACCAAAATCCAAATTTAGGCCTACATAACTTGCAATAGTATTTTTACATTTTTTTTCAAACTATACAAAAGTTTTGTAACTTAGTTCTTAATAGAAGGGTATACAAATATTTATCAACTTCAAAAACGTTTTTCAGAAAACATCAGTTTTATGTTCCTACTATAAAACGGTTAACAAAAACATAGGCCTACATACTTTGAAAGGAGAATTAAGAATTAGGAATATTTACTTTTATAATCAAAAACTATATTATTTGAAAATATCTAATTTTAGAGAAGAAATCATATAATTGAACTGTATAATTTAAAATTTTAAATACTTTTATTCTTATAAGAATACTAGCTGACCCGTACGGCGTTGCCCGTGGTGGTTGGTATTTTCAGTCTTTTTAACTTAATTGTATTCTTTTAAGTGTTCAGTCAGTGAGTGGTATTTGGCTTTTATATATATAGATCTTAAATAATAAAAGCACTATTGTCATAATAATAAAAGATCTGAAATTATGATTTTAGTAACTTTGATCCTCAAACCCCTCCCTAAAATTTCGAAATTTTTCATACCCTTTAGTAGTAAGTACTTATGGCCCTAGAGGAAGCTACATACCAAATTTCATTCCAATCCGTTGGGTAGTTTTGAAGAAATCGTTTTTTAATAACTTTGATCCCCCCAAACGCCCCTAAAATTTCGAATTTTTTCAAACCCGTTCTTAGTGAACACCTATGGCCCTAGAGGAAGCTACATACCAAATTGCATTTCAATCCGTTCGGTTGTTTTTGAGAAATCGTGATGAGTGAGTGAGTGGTATTTCGCTTTTATATATATAGATTTCACTTTGTTTCACTATATTAGAGGGCAGTGGCGTACCAAGGCGGGTGCGGGGGGGGCGGGCCGCCCCGGGTGCCACGAGCATTAACCCTTAGGGGGGTGTCATTGTGGCAGAAAGAAAAACACCACCAAAAGCTTTCAACACCACTACATAATTTGAAGTGATCTGTCAAAGTAAAAACTAATTGCTACTTCCAGTGAAAATGTGAAATGTGACTGTGTCTTATCAGAGAGTGCAGCGTGCAGGGTGTCGTGCTGGTGTACTGTGTGCATGTCTGACATGTGGGAATGGCGGAGTGGAGTGGGGTATCGTGAGGGTGCGGTGTGTAGGAGGGTTGATCAGCTGTGAGTTGCCGTGTCTACCATTGAAGAAACAACACTATAAGAAGCGAAACCTAATGGGCTATAAGCGGACGCTTGCATGTTAGTTCATTTCGAAGTCACTCGGAGCGCCACTAGTCTTTTGCTGCTCCTTGAGACGAAACTGACATTATAGGTAGAGTTTAAATTTCGCCGCACCACCAGACCGCGAATATATCTGCCTCTTGCACTGTCTGGCACAAACTGCTTTGACCTCCTTTCAACATCCCCAACGAAGAGAATAATTTAGTTTTCGTTTTGGAGGGAGCAAGCACATGTTTTAATATTTGGCGCACGTTGTAACTATATTATACAGTACTGTTAAACAATGATTTATTATTGATAATGTTTTTAATAACCAAATTATAAAATGTGACATAAATTTAATATTATTTTTAATGAATTAAAAACAATTTTAAGTAGTAAATGATTTTTTTGTAACTTACAATGATTTTTTTGTAACTTAACGTAAAAATGTTATGTCAAATACTGTATAAAAATTATCTTAAATCTCCAATTAACATTATTTAAACATGGGATTTTCCTGAATTTGATTTGATAATCTATTACTGTAAAATATTGTAAAGTCTTCTAAGTTTGTTTTGATGAAAAAATATCCCATACAAGGTAAATGTAAAATATGCATGCAACAGTAATTAACAAATAAACACTTTATTTCGTAAAATCGGACTTAAAATTGGTAAAATATTTAACGAAATATACAAAAACTTAGGTAAAATTGCAAAACAGTTTTTGTTTTGACACCAAACATATATATTTCAGCCTTTCTCAAATAAGGTGTTAGATTGTTCATTACTGCTTTTGGGATATATTAAAGCTTATAAAAAGTATTGTTTTCCAGGCAATACTTATGACAGTTTGGCGAAAAAGCTCTAAAATATTTAGTTTTATGGTCAATATTTTGAACTGGGAGAAAAAAAAACAGAAATAAATAAATAATAATAATCTTTATATATAAACTTTTTACAATCGATCACGTAAGCAACAACTAAAATAATTCAAAGCAAAGTATGGTACACATAGACTACGAAATAATTATACCGAGTGTTCCATAACTAGGTGTACGCTTATTCTTCGCGTAAGGGATTGAGCTACCGTAATGTAAACAAGTAGCACGGGTTATGAGCTTCGCTTCGCTCGCAGCGTAAAAACTCGTGAGTATGAACTGAATAGAAAGAGCAAAGAGCAACTGTCAACTATTGTCGTGAGCACGGAATAAAGCGGGAGATAGATTTGCGCTGTTGCCAGATATGGGACTGGCAAAGCGAGGAACGGTCGAGAATCGCTCGCTCTGCGGCACGATCTGGCAACACTGAGCGCCCAGTGTTACCTAGTCCGAGTGTCACTGCGCACTCCGACTGTTAATACAACTTCTATTTAAAATTTGTAAATAAAACTGTTCTCGTTTTGAGTATAACCAATGAATACAGAATACTGTATTCATTGGTATAACGGTTAAATGTTTGCAAATATTTGTAAATAATGGGAAGTAAAGTTGTTCGCGTCCATGGAACCCGTTAAACCTCACGTGCTTCCCGGGTGGTGCTAAATGAACAACAGTTAAACAAATAACTAAGCTAATCAAATCATTCAATATTTTCAACCCGTTTATTAAAAAATCTAATATTATTAGATTTATGTATCTATTTAATAGATTATTATTAGTAATTAACTAGGGGAAGCTGTTAATTGTAAATACAAAAATACTATACAATTTACCACAACGGTTTGAATTCCTTAATTCCTTTTTGAATTATTAATCCCTATTTGAAGTAGTAAAATGACACAATGAGAAGGCTTAAGCTTAAAATTGAAATACACTGTACAGTTGTATACAATAGCTTAAACAAGTTTTTCATTATGTTTTGTAAGCACGTTAAAAATGTAACCGCAATAGATAATTACATTTAAAAATTTAGTAATTTGTCGTTTTATTGATATCAGAAATTTTAAAAACGTCACACTTAAGGTTTAATAATTAATTACTTTATAAATGTTACATTTGTGTTTAAATGTATAGGCAAATAACACAACAACTAGATCAGCTGTCCGATTATTAAAAGCGCGTAGTTAGACATTTTACTAATAATAAATCAGCTGTTAATTGTAAATACAAAAATACTATACAATTTACCACAACGGTTTGAATTCCTTAATTCCTTTTTAAATTATTAATCCCTACTTGAAGTAATAAAATGACACAATGAGAAGATTTAGGCTTCAAATTGAAATATATGTTATGAGCGTACGTTGAAAGGTTCTCTCAAAGGGCGAGCTTCTAGACAAAAATAAATAACGTGGGGAATTTTTAAGATTTTATAATTTGTATTTTTTAACAAACTTAAAATGAGGAAATGATAAATTTTATATTTTTGGGAATGTTTGGGCTTCATACTGTTACATTTGTCATGAGCCTAACTGGTGACGCCCAAACTAATGGATCTTACACAAATTTCTCCCATTTAAATAACATGGCGTAATTTTAAAATGTCCAGTTGTTAAAATAAACACAATTTATTGGATTTTTATATTTTGCTGTAACTCTGCAGTGAAAAACGAATAAAATGAAAATTTTTTTACAAATTGGTAGAAAAATACCGACGTAATAGGCCGATAATGTACTTCCCCAACGATAATTCAATAATTACAAAGCAAACGCATAAAAAACGCATACGGTACACGTGAAGCACAAACCTAGAATAACGGTCGTTACACAATTAACATTGATAATTCAATAATTACGATAATTATACAATAATTCAATAATTTATATAACAGGAAATCTATAAGAGATATAGAAGCGTACTGTAAGCGGCGTAAATGTTCTAAATTTTTAGCTCTTTCGATTGAGCTATCAACCAACCTCGTCCTTTTTATTTTTTCAAATAAATACAAAAAAACGAAAAAATGCATAAAGTTAGAATGTTTATAGCCTCGAATGTTACAAAAAAATATATCATTGCTTGATGACATATCTAGAGATAAAAAATAAACACATTTTTTTTTAAATCTTCACAATCGGTCCATTAGGAGAGGCTGGGCGATTGGAAATAGGTTTTCGACAAAAATCATTTAATAATATAGATTATTATTTGAAAATATAATTAATTATAACAAAATACTACGAGATACTCTTCTCTTTCAGTTATTGTTTTCTCACTTTAAAATAGGATTTACAAAACTTTTATAAATTAACGTAATGATTTACAAACGCAATAAAAAACAAATACTAAAATATACTTTATTATGAAAACTAATGAATAAAAACGTGAATCCAGAATAAATAAATAGAATAGCGTGGTCGGACCAATGGAGCGTTTGTGGCAGGACCTTTTAGTTTTGAGCGCAATTTTATTGTCGTTAATCAACTACATTAAAAACCAAAACGGGTTTTTGGAGACAAAACATGTTTAAACAACAATTTTAGTACTTGTAATTTTCTACAAGTTTCCCGCTGACGAAACATCGTAACTTGAAAAATTAAAAAATCCTCGCTTACTGAAAATTTTATGTCAGATGATTCTTGAATTAAGTAAGTTTGCATTTTACTTTTTCAATGTATACAATTACGTAAAAAAATATTTCATGTAGAAAATGAGATGGGTAGAATCCCACATCTTTCCTCTAAAACCTGTTTTTTTTTAAATTAAAGATAACTCAACCCATAGGCTAAGTCACCAAAGGAGAGCATAGCAGTTGTTTACGTTTACGCATCAACAAAACTATTGGGTCTCTGTGAAGTTGACACTAGGGGAGGGCACGTAATGTACAGTCCCAATAAAGAAGGTACAGTCCGCGCGGCGATGCTGCTGGCGGTACCTGTTGGCCTCGATCCAAACTAGGCATTATCGACTGTTGAAAAGTGTTACCTCTGATAACATGGAGGTTTCGCTTCTTATAGTGTTGTTTCTTCAATGTGTCTACTCACACGGTATCCAGCGTACCCGCGTCGCGAGTGAAGATGAGAAGTCTAAAGATCTATTTAAAGGACAGTAGAAATTAACTTTAGCCCAGTCATTAAAAGATCTTGACCCGAGAAAAAAATCGGGCCTGAGAAAAGTCTGTGAGTTTGTAATATCAAATGAATACAGAATACTTTAAGAAGCACAGGGGTATAGGGAAAAAGTCTACGCTTTTCAGCGACTAGAAGACAATAGTTGGGCGACCCACGAACAGGAGCGCTAGCAGCAAAGCTTGACTGTACCAGACCCTTTTGATCCGGATTGTACAAACAATATTTCTCTCTCACTTCCTCCGCGCAAAACTAACATTTGCAACTTTTACTCACTACCCCTGTCAACAACGGACCCTTTCCTAATTACTCGTCGTTTGACACCAGCTATGTGTTTCTTTGAATATAGTTTAGAATAAGTAATTCAATTAAATTAAGTTATTATTAGTATTTTGGTTTATTTTGTTTTTAAGTGATTATGTCCAGCGGAATTAAGTGTCATTATTTGCAGTGTCCTAATAGTAGCGTAAAAAATCCGGATTTACATTTCTTTAGATTTCCTGTGAATGATAAGGAGAGGTAAGATCACTGAGACTAATCTTTTTTAGAGGTTAAGATCAGTTTAAAAAAAGACAATTACATCGTTTGATAATTTTCTATTTAAATCATAAGCGTATGTTTTTAATTAAAGTTTTTGGCGTCTTTTTTATCTATGATCAAATATCAATAAGTATTTTTCTCCGTCGCAACAGACCTGTAAAATCAGCGAATTTTCAATTACAATTTCATAGACAAATTCATGAAAAAAGTACATAATCCTGAATTTACTCAGTCGTAAGTTATAAGTTTGCAATTGGCAAAAAAACTACTTTTTGCCCATTTTTAATCTTGTTTGACTATTTAATTTATAATGCCATGTGTTCCCACTTTGCAACCGAATTCAATATAACAGCTGAGTAAAAAAGTAAATGTTGTTTTTGAAAACAAAGCAGACAACTATTCTTATTTAAAATTATTTATTAATTTATTACTTAATTATTATGTACTTATTCTTATTGTATTTTCTCGTAGCAGCAAACTTGCAAACTCAGCCCCGATATTATTCATATGGCGAAAAAGTAAAAGGTTACGTCTCCCTTAATTATGAACATAAATTAATAAAACTTGGTATGTGGAGTCACCTAGTTGAGTTATATAGATATTTGCATAAAATCCATTTTTTATGTTCAAAGTTCCTTGTTTGCAGCAAACCTGCATACTCAGCCCCAATGTTATTCTTATGGAGAATTGGTAAAATTTTATATCTTGCTTATTTGTGAACATAAATATATAGGCCCTATTGTATTGATAAATCTTAGTATATATTTTCATTTGGAAATGATCTATTAATTCACATAAAATACCCCGAAGAACCCTGCATTAACAGTCTTATGTAAACCTATGGACATTGTGTTACCCCATATTACTCTTATGGGAAATAAATAAATGTTACCCTTATTGGTAATTGTATACTATTTCCCCCCACCCACTTTCTAACTGATGTCATACTAAGAGAAATGAACTATTTTCGTTCGATTGTTGTTCAGAAAGGTTACTGTAGGCCCGCTGAAGCGATTAAAGTAAAATAGCCACATTATTTTATCGTTGAGTGTGTTTTTAGTATTTTTGGCCCGGCGTTGTTTGGCGTTTTGTTAGGCCGGGCGCACACAGGAGCGGACATTCTGTCCACGACAAAGACGTTTTGTCGCGAACTGATAAAATCTGTCTGGTGGACGCAAGTTAACGTGGTTTCATATGAGGATCACGCACACTGCACGCAACACTCGTCTCCGACGCCTTTAGACTGTTAGACTGAAATATTTTCTTGTCTGGCGGTGACTGTTGGCATTTCGTCTTTGTTCAAGACAAATCGGAGAAATTAAACTGCGCATGCGCGGTGGAATGATATGTACATTTCAACAATTAATTTGTTTACTGTAAAAAAAGCTTGATATTCTGCTTTAGTATCTTGACTTGATAAATAAACTATGATATCTACTATTGTTTAATAAAGTTCAGATATAATATAAATATCATATTTATTTTGATCACAGTATAAAAAAAAAAGCCAACACGGAATTTACCTAAACTGTGCGATCAGTTGTTAGTTGTGTTCGTTCCTACATACTGTGAAGGTAAATTCCTGGTAGATTTGTTTCTTTTAATTGTAAATCTACTACTAATTGAAATTACTTTCTTTTAATTGCCGTTCCATTATTACTTTCATTTAACTTTTTTCTATTGAGAAACCGTTTCCGACAACTCACTAACGAAATGCCAAACACTCGCCGGGCCAAATACTAAAAACACGCTCAACGATAAAATAATGTGGCTATTTTACTTTAATCGCTTCAGCGGGCCTAAAATAACCTTTCTGGACAACAATCAACCGAAAATAGTTCACTTTCTCTTAATAGGACATCTGTTAGAGAGTAGGGGGAAATGATATAGAATTACCCCTTTTTTAATAATATCATTTGGTGAAATTTAGTAGCCTATGCGTCTTAAGGCTCCCTGCATTCAAAACGGCGAAGTTGGGTACCAATTTCAATGTTAAATAACCAAAACATACCTTCACTATTAAGCATATTTTTGTGTTGTTTTGTAAAAAACGAAAGCTGTATTATAATACTTTTGTCGTTTATTTAATGTTTGTAGTACCGGTATAGAATTTATTATGTAATTTAAAACTATTTTTAAAAGTCAACACGTTATTGGTCGTTTTACCACTAGTTAAAATTTCATGTGCAATGTTCAGGTGTCATGTACGTGTAAATAAATTAAAGATTAAGTCCCATAAATAGTGATTTATTTGAACACCTAAAGGAAAACATATAGGCTAAGTTATTGTAACAAGAACTAAAATAATATTTTGTTGACAATAAATTTGGTATAGTGTGTGTTAGGTTATAAGGTTTGTATCTGGGACACGCACAGTTTTAAGAAGCACCTCAGTAGCGTTGTTGGTTATGCTATTGCACAATAATTGTCAAGAGAGTTTTAAAGGGATGTAAAAAGTGAAGGTCATAAGACGGCCGAAGGCAAATAATTGTAGGTAGTTGTGATGCAGACGGGGAGGGGGCTGTCTCATACGACTGCGCTACTCTCTAGTGGATGTTTCTTGAAGTAATAGTTGCAGATTTGGCGACTTCAGCACAGCCCGGTGGTAGGCCGCTTAACTATTTTTTTGCGTAGAATTTTTAACATGGAGCCTGTGCTTCTTAAAGTATTCTGTATTCATTGGTAATATTTAAGGTAACAGTTAAAAAAAATT
>JAGFPH010000605.1:8935-19131 GCA_018207615.1 Philaenus spumarius | reverse complement strand
CTGCGTGGGAATCAAAACAACTATCTAGGATGTCCAACAGTTTTTCGATCTCGTCTCCAGAGTGGTCATGGTTTCTTTTCCGCTCTTAGTAACGTCAAATTTTGTTGAGTTGTTCCATGGGGTTATGCTCCCTCCCGTGGAATTTAGGCGTGGTCATGTCGACTCCACTTCCTGTTGATCCAGGGCATGTGACGTAGACTTGTGGTTGATACGCTCTCTTGTTTTCGAGAATGTCTTTCTCAAGTCCCCGGATCTTCACTCCATGCTCCGACAAACGTTCACTGATTTGTCCAAGATTCCTCTGGTTCTCACTTCCGGTTGTCTTCATTTCTTCAGTCAGGGTAGATATAGTGACCTTAAAGATGTCGCACTCCTGGTTAGTGTAGCTCTTGCTTTCCTCCAACACTTGTCCTTGCTGCGTTTCCATCCGGTTTTGCAGTTCTTCTGTCTGTCGACTTACAATACTCTTCAGGTTTTCCTGGAACTCGATGTTTTGTGAGAGGCATTCACTGCGCAGTTCTTGATGTTGGACTTGGAACTCCTCCCTTAGCTCGGTCCGTATTGATTGACACTGTTCTTCGATTTTTCTGCTTATTCCCTCTTCCAAGCGATCCACCTGATTTTTCTGCTCGTGCTGAAGCTGCTGTATTTGGCGCAGTTCTTCCCGATGCCCTTCCAATTGATTCCGGAGGTCGTTCCGCTGTTGCTGGATGCCCTGTTTCATATTTTCGAGTTTGGAGAAAATCGCCGTTAACCATGATGGTGGTTTGTCTATGGTAGCATCATAAAACTTCCGGTGACTGGTATCACTCGTGGTGCTGGTCCCTGGAGGTGGTTCATTTGTGTCACTCCTTCCCATGGTATCGTCCATGTTTGTTGGTGTTGATCCTATTTCATTATTAGCCAATAACGTCTCACTCAAGTCAATCTCTTCATCCCTAGGCTGGGTTTCAACGTTGACGTTGCTACGCCTAGATGTAATAGTTATGCCTATTGACTCCTTCACCTTCCTTGATGGTTCTGGGTTTTGTCTCAGATTATATCGGTTGTCTTTTTCCATTTTGATAGTTATTATAAGGTAACCGGTATAATGTCTTACACGATTTAGCTATATCACACAGTTAAATAAACACATACATGACAAAATGGTTAAATAAATTTGCTGAAAAGGTTATGTTAATTATGTATGTTAATTTCATAAAATTATTTAAAATAAAAGAGGTTGTTTCTCTGTGGTGA
Organism: Philaenus spumarius; assembly: GCA_018207615.1. Lineage (NCBI taxonomy): Eukaryota > Metazoa > Arthropoda > Insecta > Hemiptera > Aphrophoridae > Philaenus > Philaenus spumarius. Next base: position 17,892 of record JAGFPH010000605.1, on the reverse strand, counting down.
GAGCCCTTACGTTGGACGCCAATGTAATAAATTATCCTATGGTTAGTATATATATTAATATATTCTTGACAAATGTGTTAACAAAATTTGGAGAAAATAATTTGAATAATATTAATACAGTAGAAACTCACTAACTCGACACAATGTGGACTTCAGGGTTGTCGAGTTAGTGAGGTTGTCGAGTTATAGGGAACATGGTATTTATTGAACGGGTCTTGCAATTAAACCACTCATATTACTTACATTAAAATTTTATTGAGTCCCCATTCAAAAATTTTAGAAAACAACTCACATAAAACCCTAAACAAACTTGTTTAAAAAAAGATATTCTCCTCTTTCAACATTATTATACAGTACATTAATACAGTATGTACAGGTAAAAATATACATTTACCTTTAAGTATTTAATTTAATTCATTTATTTTAACGGATCAAAAAGTTTGAAAAAAAAAAACTAGAAATTAACCCTTAAACTGCCCAACCACTCAACAAACGAGCCAGACTAGTCAAGGCTCAATTTAGAATTGTACTACGACTTTCCCAAGGTTTGACATGTAGACTCCGACACCGGATGTATATAACCCAAGCTGTTTACAACTGTTACAAGTTTGTTTACAAAATGCTTGCAAGACGCACTGAAATGGCTTGGCATGGATTTCTAACGCTATTTTATAACACTCTTACCCTGTTCAAGTCTTTTCAAAGCATCAAACTTCACTTCCATAGTAACTGAAACTTGTTTCCTTTTTTTCTCTGCCATACTTAAAAATCACACTTTAACAAAATTTAGCCTTACTTCAAAAACCCGACTGACCGCTACTAAATCAAGAACAACACTAAACTGAGTCTGGGATTATTAGAAAGTGACACGTGAAAAGTAACACTTAGCTGTGTAAACAATGCCAGGTACAGTACATATCCTGTGTAAACAATGCCAGTCCCTGTCCCGGCGAACACAATGCGGTGAACGACCTTGGGATTCCCCACATTATTTCCGACCAGATGTAAATAAAGACGCTGTCGAGTTACACGGACTGTCGAGTTACCGAGTGTCGAGTTAGTGAGTTTCTACTGTATCACGATTAATTTTAAAAGTGATATTTGAATTTATTTTGATTACAACATTTAAGATTTCCAGACCATATAGGGCCTACTCATGGGTTAACATAAATTATGTCTGGTATATTTCATAAATTCAAAATCAAATTAAATAATAACGAATTTAGTCCAATCAGTGATTATTGTAATCTTTAATACATTAGTGTCTAGTAATAATTATAATGATTAAAGTCCTGAATCAAATCACCAAATTAACTTTGAAATAAAATGCAATTGAGTTCAGGGTAACAAAAATATTTGATATTTATTATAATTCAAAGTTAATTAATAGAATTAAACAAAAATGATGTACATATTATTCACCAATGCACACAATTAAATACATAAGCCAATGTCCACTTGGTTATATTCAAAAACATATATTAATCCCTTTCACTAAAATGTTTATGTCATTGTATAGGGATGGTTTAAATTGTCCATTAAAATTATACATTGTTCAATAACGATTCATTATTACTGCATTTACACAATTAATAATTACAACTTCATTAGGTTAACAAATTATGAAATATGACTCTATCTGGGGTTTATGATTCTCGCCGGCCTCACCACAATTAAATATAGCCTATATATATCTCTATCTTATTTACGGTTACAAACTTATTTAAATTAATCATAACCTATATGAAATAATGTGATACATGAACACCATGAATTAGAATCGATGAAACTTTAGTCCAAGTTCGGATTGTTAGTTTTGTAAAAATGTTAATTTTGGATTCAAGTTAATTAATGTTTAATTATACCCTGGATGGGTCTCACCGGTTTAGTAGTTTTGTATGGCTAATTTAAGGTTGATCTGAGTCCACTTCTGAGGTCCAGGTAGGTTGTTTTTCCTTTATTTTTATAGTTTTCAAGTAATCTAAGAATTTAACACGTCTGCCCTTTTAGGTAGCTGTATTGATAATGTCCAAGTAACACTACAATTGAGTTAGCGTCTTTTTTTTTTTTTTTTGAATCCCAAATAATCTCGAACCCAAAATTTTTTAGGCTTGTATTTAACATTAGCTTAAATGCACTTTTAATGATCACTCCGAAAATTAAAATGAAGTATTGTGAATGAGGTGAACTTATAAATTAATTTACAATGTTTTCATAATCTATACAATTTTTAAAATTATATTGGAGAAACAAACTCTTTTAATAACTTGAACTCAAATAAATAAATTTTGGAGTACAGACACTGAGTAGTTTAAACTATGTTATTAATGGCGGATCTGATCTACGTAAGCTTTGACGATTTAATCTAAGAATTCGTAAGATACGTAATCAATGACGTAAGCAAGACGATGGTCGGAGTTCGGAATGGCGGACTTGCATTCGAGGTGTAAGCCGAGATAAATTGGCTGGTATTTATTCATATGAATTTTCCGGGATATTTGATAATGTGTTCTGGATTAACGATTTCTCGATGCGTGTTTTGATAGGTTTTGTTTATTTTTGTAGGTTAGTTTAATATACTAAAACTTGTTAAATTCGGTGCGATGATGTGTAGATTTTATTATATTTAACTCGATTTGGTCCAGTTTAAGTCAAAATATTTTTTACTAATTTCAAAGGTGCTTTTTCGTAAACTTATGATGGATGGGTATGATATTTGTACATCGATTGAATACTTTGTTTTGGTCAGGCATTAATCTTAAATGATTTAATAAAATTATGTTTGGTACAAGGTCCACTGATTTTACACGTAATACCTAGGCCTATAACCGTGAATTGCTTATTCTCCCGCTAGGCGCGTTCCAATGTTTTTACGGTTCAACAGAGTACAATTATTCCTTTATTTATATTAGTAGTAATTGTGAAACTTTACAGTATGTAAGGTTTGATATTCCCTTAAGAGATAGTGCGGGTGTATCAAGAATGAATGTATTTATGTGTCAATGGTTAGGTTGTTACATAACACAGGCTTTATACAATTTAATTAACAAACTTGCATAGTACATGTATTTTAGCAGTAATTAATTAATTTCACGGCACAAGTGAATATTTAAAAACAAAAACACCTAAGCTAATAAAAATACTAATTTATACAACTTATATTTTATTATCAACTAGACTACAGACTCGATGTGAATTCTGGCACTTGGCCTTGGACTGGTGCGATGGGCCGGGGGTGTCGGGAAAGGGCGTAAGTGGAGACAAAAAACATTTTCCCACACCACTTTCTAATGTGCTCATCCTTCAAACGAACTAGTGGATCGATTAAAAGCCTTATTAACAGTCAAGGTAATTAAAATTAATATGTAAAAAAAATACCTCAAATATAAATTGAAAAGCATTAATATGGAACTGGTTTATACACCTCGGAGCACTGATATTTTTAGCAAGTTAGCAGCCGTTTGCTCAAGGCCAGGATTCGCACCGTGTACATTGCATAAAATTATCATTTGAGCAGAAGTCAATAAACTGTAGTTTTATATTTGCATTTATTTCCTTAATAGTAAAATAACAATTCTATTAAAAGATTTTCCAGAACCATATTCCACAAAAATCTAAAATTTAATTGTAACTTTTCAATTTACAAACTTTGAATGAAATATTCTTACATTTTAACAATGGTCTTACATATAACATATAAGACACTGTTAAGGCCTAATCATCATTTAAATTTTATATAAAAATAAGGTTTTTGCATTGAACGGCACAATACAAATTGTTGATAACAATCATTAATAGATGGCACAAGCCTAATTTAACAGTTGGATGTTTAAACAAACAACATTGTTTCTATCAAGACTAAGAAATAAATCCTCCCATGACTGATTTGTTTTAGACTGTCTCTCCTATATCTTCATTTTTGTTACCACTTTCTCCATCCAAATTTAATTTTGTTTTGCCTACTAAATGTATATTGCAACTAAAAGCCTATATGTTATTTGTGTGAACAATTATATATAAGAGAAATATTGTGGAGCAATATTTGTAAAATAGAAATTTGTGTTAAGTGATCAATATTCAACTGTCCATGTGCGTTGACACGAGTTTAAATCAACTCCTATAAAGGTTACATACATATATGAGTAACAATATAATATAACAGCTGATTTCACCCGTCATCTGCAATACTTAAACAAAACCCAGTGTAGATTAAACTTTGTGGTTATGTTTACAACTTTAATCATTACAATTTCTTGTGAAGTTGATTTTTTTAAATATGACTTATAGAACTAATAAGATTTGCTTTGAGGTTATAAACTGCATGTAAATACAACCTTTGTATCATCAATATATTAGTTTATACAAATTTAAAGAAGAGATACCTATTTGTTTAACTTCGGAAACATTTGTACATCTTCATATAACATATTCGATTATTATTAATTTATTATTCACTACAATATTAATAACTTCTAAATTATTTGATCTATCATATGAAATAAAAAGCAATTAAAAGATAATATTTTTATCTTTCTTTAAATATATAATAACATAAATAAATTTAAAAAAAAAACAAATAGGCCTACAGTTTTATAATCCTTATAGTTGTACACATTTACCGAGTAAAAAATCCCCACCAGCATAGTAAGGTAGGCCTAGATAAATTGTGTTGTTTTTAAATAGTATTTTTTTATATGATATATTTCTGATGTGTACCGTACCTAATTACTCTGCCTGTGATTCTTCATGGAGCTTACTAGTAACATCATAAAATTAAAGGCCAATTAGAATAAAATTAATTCAAGTGTGCAAATTACTTATCAGCTACTACATGTGAGCTAAGTTACTGTCCCATCTTAATTAATCCACCTTAGATTGAGTGTCTGGTATTGATAGTTGATCATTACCGGTACCATTAATATAAATTCTGTCAATCCTTATAAGAAACTGTTTTAACAATTTATAAGTACACTTGATTCAACAATAACACAACTAGGTAAGGTACAAAAAAGTCCTTTTACTGAACTGATATTGCTTTAGTTGTAATCTTATTTACAAATTCATAAAAACTTATGAATATAAGCAGGAAATGGATTCAAAAATATATTTCATCTTTTTTTAAAGTTGTTATCACATTGTAGCACATTTACCTCCACTATCAATAGGCAAACAAAACATATACTATCATTGAAAAGCATTAACACAAGTTCATAATTTATTAGTTTATATATCCATTAATTTAGCGATATAAATTATGTCAGGGCTATAGAATACAAGGGCTGGTCCACTCCTTTGATGTTGACGCTCGCCGACTGTACCAACCTTCCTCTCGCCCCCCTCCTATGTGACGTCACTGTGGTGCCATGACGCGCCGCGTAAACACGGTTCGTCTTTGCTCTCACGTGTTATTTGATATAACGTTGCAGACGAAATTACTGAAACTATTAATTTGGTAATATATTATGATGTTGCGTTGCGTCAAGTTACTAGCAGACCGTTTTAGCAAGGTATTTATTTATTTAATGTTACGTTGCAGACGAGATTACTTTATGAAATGTTACCAAGATTATCAAGTAATATTGCCCTTGAATATTCCAAGAAACACCTTTACTAACAAAATACATTAAAACAAACATTTTCAGATATAAATAAATAAATATATAATATATAAATAATAATAAGATTTAAACTTAGAGTACCGGTAATTATTGATAACTCCAAATTTTAACGCAACAAATTTTAAGTACTCAGCTTCAAATTGAAATAAACATTAAAAAATATTATTTATTTAATGTAAGAGTTGCAAGCGAGATTACTTTATGTTAAAAATTTACCAAGGTCCTCAAGTAATTTCTTCTGCAGCTTTAAGTTAAAATGTTTAAAAAAATCTTTACTAGCAAAATGCACTTAAAATTGTCAGAATAATTAGATAAATAAATATATCATATACAAATAATTATAATCAAATTTAAACCAAGAGTAATAAAATTATTGACGACAAAAATAAGACATATTTTTTTAATTTAAACTTCTAGACTAAATTAAATTGCACGGTGTCAAATTAAATTTAAATAGTTAAATTGTTTAAACTCAACTATTAAATTAACTATTACCTAAGGCCTAGGGAAGGAAAATTTCTATAAAGCAGTTTTATTATTTTTTTTTTACATTTTATATCAGTAGTAATTATTATGTCAATGTGCAAATAATCTACTCATTATGTGTAGCCTAAGTATTTATAACTTTTATGTGTTTTTTTTTATAAGTATTACACATGTTGTATTAAATTGCAGTATGACATTCAAGTTTTGGTGGTTTATTGTAATAAATACAATTATTTTCAATAATGTGACACATTTTGTTCAATTTCGTATTTAGTTTTCAGAAATGTTTAGGAGAATCAAATTAAAAGTATGCTAACATTAGAACACTACAACGGCTTATTACCTATGAATTAGTTGGTTTTATTGTAACCATATCTTCTCCTTACATCTTTAGACTAATTCTTTACAGTCTACTTATTGCTTTGTGTAGTGTTAATACTAAAACTAAAGAAGAGTGCATCATAAAAATGTTACAGCTTTGCTAAGTAATTGAAATTATTGTAGCAGAGAATACTTATGAAAAGCGGTGGCAATGGAGCAGGCGTTACCATCGTGATGTCATCACAGTGGCAGTGGCGGGAACGCTTTCCGTGGCAGACTGGTCTAGCCCTTGCATTCTATAGCCCTGAAATTATGTATTAATTCTACATACCATTCTGAAATATCAGTTAATTATTAAAATGGTCCCTTTTCTCTACATGATTTACATGCTTCGATTATAACTATACCTAAGTTGGCTTTTAAATATCTTAATTAATTATTGTAATATGTCCCTTCAGATAGTATAAAAAGTTTAAAAACATACATGACTCGGTTTCTAGTCCAATATTTTCAAAATTATTAAACTAGTCTATTTCAGGTTTGACTAAACATTTTCATTTTCACAATAATTTATTTAATCATAAACAAACCAACTTATTACATTGTAACTGCAGATATTATTACGAAAGCTATGTATGCTAATGCACTTTTCTCTTTCCTGCTAAATTTATAACTAACAATAATAATTGATTATTACTTCATTATGTTACAACTAAAATACTTGAATTTAATATGATAAATATACTGATCAATAAGAAATATTAAAAATGTATAAACATTGGTTCTATTAATAAATCTTGAAGAACATATCCAATGTTTTACTATTCAATATGATTAATAAAATAGCTCTATTTTATACATTTAAAAGGTGTAACTGACTCTACAAGAAATAGCATAGATAGAACTTCTCTTGAAAGACAATTGTTTCTCAGTAAGTGACCACAACACAGTTTCCTCTCAATTTGTTGAAGGTTTCAATAAAACATTAACTTGATCTGGTGGAGAATCTAAAAATAAAACAAGAGCACTATTAAGCGAGTGCATTAAAAATTAAAATGTTTATAATGTTAAAACAAACTTGACATTGTGCATGCTCACACACCCATACATACACACACAACACACACACAATTCATTTGTAAAGAGCATATTACATTGTTTACCTTAAAAAAGAGTCTCCAACTTAAACTTTAAAAATTACATATTTTTGCAATACATAAAAATTACTGAAACTTCTTTTGCTAACTTTTATAGAACCTACAATTAACTAAAAATATTGCATCGCTACATCATGGAACCTGTGTTAAAACATACAACATCATAATTATTTGTGTTGTTTACAACTTGTTTGCATAATTAAATAAACTCATCGTAGTAACATTCTTAGTTATTTCACAAAAAGTCAATATTCTAATTGATGTAGACTTTTTTTAATGAAGACGAGGAGCAGAATAACATTCTGACTCGGAACTGAAGGAACTAATAAGTAGAAATTCAGATTAAAAGCAAACAATACATGTGTTCTAAACAGAAAGTCATTCATTGCAATACACATCATCAGCCTATAAACATTAATCACAAATGAAAAAAAAAACTGTAAATTTTGTAAGATGAAATGATAAATCATAAGCTGACACACACCAAGCCAAGCATTTAGTTTGAGGTAAACTATCATAAATTGGATTTTAATACAAAATAACTGTTAATTACAAATATGTTAAGAAAGCAGTTCTGTTTTGTAAGGTTTGGAATTTCAAAATTTACAAAAACTTTGTAAAAGTGGATTTTTCAGAACTAGCATCGGTACCTGTTCGTAAGTAGACCAAAGTAGGACAAGTCTAAGCGATGTGGGGGTTATATACAAAGGGCTTGAACACGTTCATGAAGGAAAATTAACTTGGCCTCGAAATGATTTTTATGGGAGTACAGGGATTCAGGAATTTATGTTTCTTTTTTTATGGTTAATTGCATTGCATTAAATGCGTAGGTAATAACCATGTGAGACTCAGATCATAAAAGTAAAAAGTAGGCCTACTTAAGTAATTTAAAGTTAAAGTTAAGGAAAAATTTCAATTTTACTAAAAATCCAAAAAGAAAGGTAGTTTTGCAATCCACGGAAATAGACCCAAAAGAGTTGTTCATTATTTAAAATAGCAAATTTTTAATATTAAAGAAGTAAGTAAAAGTGACAAAGTTCACAAGGCTAAAAAGGGAGAAACATAAAATTTTGAAATTTCAAGGTAATACAGATTATAAAGAAGATAAAATTATATAAAAAAATGTAATAAAATAATTAAATATAATTAAATTTAGAAGGTAAGAAAATTCACATGATTTCAAAGTAAATCAAATAAATGAAAGTTTTGAAGTTTATAAAAAGTAAAGGCAATTAGGTATTAGATAGTTTTGTATTAGTAGCAACCAGTATCTTAATAAATTTCGGGTTAAACAGAAATGTACCAAATTCGAGAAATTGGCTAAGTCCGAAACCATCACGAGAATATCACCGAGCGACGAGAAACTGCAGCTAGT